>CM021104.1:494676168-494934329 GCA_007115665.2 Sequoiadendron giganteum
TGTTCGAATATCTTTGAGGCTGACCTCTTGTAGGTCATGTTTTATTGTAAATTCTTATTTTGGGCAGACTTATCTTAGGGATTCTCTATAAAATAGGTGTGTTGCCTCATTTGAGAGATAGATAGGGAGATCGATAGATAAGTGATATTTTGAAATAGAATAGAGACTTTATATTAGAGCGAATTAGGGTTTACTTTCAAGCAAGTGTTGTAACAGAAAATTGGATTTGTTGCTATTTTGGATGACTAAATATAAGAGAGATATTGTGATTTGGTATCTATCTTATGAAGTTTCATCTGGCATGGTTCTTGTTGCTCTATCTTTAAAAATTACTTAGAATTTAATTGTTTGGTGATGCTTAGGGTTTCATATTTGGAATGTTTGCAGCGATCTCTAGTCCATACTTTTTGTAGTTAGCTGATTGTTAGCTGCTTTGCAAAGTTATCCTGGACTTAAAATTGTGCTTAGTTCAGTTATAAGGATTTTTTCATCTCAATTGCAATAGGATTGGCTGAATGAATGTTTGTGATTTGAAAATCTTTAAATACCTTAGAAGATTGCACTATTTCTGTGAAATTACAGACTTATCTGGATTAAAATAGAAAGTAGTTTATGAGAGATCGGTCCATTTTGAGCATTTTATCTTTTGGAATTTTCAATGTTAGGGTTAGAAGTAGTCTTAGAATCATCTCTGAAACCTTTATCTTTTGTTGTTTCTTTATTATCATGGTTCAAATCAAGATTCCAAGTATCAATTCATTCTTTAGATATGATAAATTCGAAATCTAGTATTTGCTTGTAGTAAGGTCCCTTTGTGATTACCAGCATTTTCATATTTATCACTGAGTTTTTTTGTTGCATTGTCAAGATCTGACATTAGAGACCTTGGGGTTATCTCTTTCCCATAGAGATTTACCTTTCAAGAGAGATAGGATATCACATTCTGTCTGAGTTGTTGTTGTGCAGAAAACACCATTAACAGTTACTCAACTCACTTTATATATATGTATTTAACTTCAATTATTTTCTCTCTAGATATTATTTTTTGAAAGACTTGATATTACAATATATTGAATACAATTTTGTTGTCAATTGAAATCTCTACTTGTCTGTGCACATTTAGCTTACAAAGATAACGGGTAGTCTTGAATTTGTGTGTTTCAAGTGTATCTAGATGTTTATGCTTCCCTGTGCATTGGTATATGCATCATCTTTGTATTTGATTTCATTTTACAAGTAATATTGGGTTTGTGTTCTACAATTACATCCTACGCAGTTGGTGTTTGGGAGAGTATTTTGTAGTTTGCTTTACATTCACTGATCTTTGTGCTAGCTCTTTTAAGAAGTCATTATATGTTCATTGGTCTTTGAGCCAATCTCTTTAGTATTATTTTCTTGCACTTAGTATTAGGAATTTTCCTTTATTAAGTTGGCCTTTCCTGCTTTCAGGTTAAAAGCATACCTTGGTTAGTTAGGATATACAAATTCATTGCATATTGTACCCAAAATAATTTTTTGGCAATATGCTTGAATTGAGCTAAATCATGTAAAAATACCATCAAAAGTTTGTTTTAGGTCAAACCAAACATAATTTTTTTGTGGGTTTCTATCAAGGAACCTATGGTTAAAATTCTAAAAAAAATGAAAATTAGGGTTTTGTGCCCCTATTTTTAGAGAAACCCCCAAAAATAGGACCTTCCTGGAAATGATTGAAAATGATTTTGATAGGATTAATTGACTTCACGATCACACTGGTCAAGTCAAAATCATCAAAACACACGTTTTACTCTGGTGGGTCTATTCTCATTTTTTAGGAACAAAACTAGGAACTTCGTAGCCATTAATAGCAAATTGGCCAGTACCAGGTGCTGATAACTAAGCTTCAAAAGCTTCGACGAAGAAGCCATGGTGGAAAAGGTTGAAAAGTATGTTATTCGAGGAAGGAGATTCTCAAAACAAAAAAGGCCAAAATTTTCCTAACTCTAGAATGAAGACGCCTTGTTACCAAGGCAAAAATACAGTCCACAAGGTCAAAGGCGCCCCTCTTGAAGAAAGGCGCCCTTTGATCTCAAATGGAAAATGAAGGCACCAAATCCTTTGGAAACACTCATCCTCTTCATGTTCATGATGTCTATTTAGCACATCTTCAAGCAAGATCATCTGATTCAAGAATCACTAGCGATCATCAACGAAACATGGAGGTGTTGAACAAAGAGCATGCCAAAATGAGAAGAAAATGGCTAAGTACAAAAGAAAAAATTCCCCTTGTTGAAGAAAGGCACCTTTTCCTTTGAACATGTAGATGTAGCCTGATTTCTCACTAACCTCCAAGATGACCTTCTCCACTTTGATCGATCTCAATAATGAAATCATCTATGAAGGCATCTGGCAATTCAATCACCAGATGATAGAGGTCAAAGTAGGTAGTTTACAACATGAACAATATCAGTCAACAAGCCAAAAGCACCCCTGCTAGCCAGGGGCACCCTTGGACTTGAAGGGCCTAAACTTGTTACCAGAAGCTGAGAAGTCAGTTGTCCTTTCCAGGATTGAGCTGGTTATCCGATGCACAATCAAGCAGAGTTATCTGACTCATCAATCAATGGGAACATCAGATCAAAGCACGAAGGGTCTAAATGGAAAAGACAAAGAACAGTCATTGAAAATTGACTAAGGTAAAGCTAAAATCGCCCCTCTTGGAGAAAGGAACCCTTTAATTTGGAGGCTCAAACTCAAGTTTCTGACATGTTGACTCCTAGGCATATCTCTTCAGGTTGGTTCTATCTCAACAACAAATTTGTCAGTAGTTGCCGAAGATCAACTGAATGACCAGGAGCAAGGATCAAACAAAGGTACTTCAACCTGGAAAATGATGAAAAATATGCTCAACACTCAAGAAATGTTGCCTAAAAGGTCAAAAGAATATTTTGACTTGAGTTAAGAAAATTTGAAGGCAAAAAGAGGCCAAACACTCCACAATCAGTGGAAATCAACTTTTGAACTCCAAATCAGGCTTCAATCATGAGTTGCAACCCAAACATGATGGATCTCAACTTGAATCATTATATATTCAAGCTAGGCATGCCATTTTCACTTATTCTTTTTCAAGTTGAAGGTCAAAACAACAAATTTCTCCCAAAGACGCATTTTCAAGATCTTGCAAGGGTTTTGATTAGTTCTTCAATATTTTTGAAGATCAGTGGTAGTAAAGGTCTTCTTCTCCAAGGTTGAATTCAGAGGTAGTTTTTTGCAAAGAGGAAAATTATAAATTCCAATCCACCTCTTGTCTACTTCCTCTCTTTTGTCTTAAAATTATTGCATGTCACAGAAAACAGTAGGCCACCTTAGATCTGGCCAACTGGGTATGATCAGCTTAATTTTCCAGTGAAAACATCTTTTTAGATTTGCCAAAATCAGCAAAATTGTTACCCCTATTTTTAGGGATTTTTCCAAAAAATTATCAAAATCAAAATCTAAGGAATTGGGTTTGTTTAGCATTGAAGCATGAGCAAAACCCATGTGCCAGATTTTTTGTGGAGAAATACTTCTTGGCAGGCACTATTTTTAAGGGTTTCTAAAAAGTGTCAGAACAGGGTCATGTGCATAGTCTATCTTTAAGTCTTTCAGAATGCATTACTCCTAGGTACAATACAAGACCAAGATGGTCTTATACCATGATTATCTGAAAACGACTGACATAGACTTGTTTCAGAAAAACCTAGAGGTCAATTCCAAGGATTTGGAGGGCATGAATCAAATTACGTTGTAGAACATAGAAGAATCTGGGTTGTTTCAAGATGCATCAATTCCTATCACTTTATAGAGTATGGAGCTTGTAATTGCTTGCATTAAGCATTATAATCCTACCATAAGAGAAATCATATCAATGGATGGCAGAGTGATTTGCAGTTTGAAGCTGAAAGACATTGAGACAATTTTTGCAATTTTTCCATGCCCTACCAATAAGGTCATATCTATAAAGGAATGCAAAAAGGCATTCAAAGCTTCAAAAGACAAGTGTTCGCTGAAAATGGCCGAACAATGGTTAAAGGTGAAAAAGGCCAGCTTGCCCAAATTGGTTGGATGAGGAGAATTCAGAGATGAGTACACAGTGTTAATCACTCTACTCATCAGAGTCATTGGATAGGAGGAGGGTAATCATTTTCAGCTGTGGATGTTCTATATCATTGGTAATATTATCAACTAGAGATAACATTACGATTGGGACTCTCTGATTAGTGACACACTCCAACAAATTATTGATTTTCTAGAAGCTCATAGTTTCCACATGTGTTCCTACCTAGTATAGCTAATTGCCTTCCAAGGCGAATTTAGGACAGTAAACATTGTGGGCATCTTAGGTTTGCAAAAGGTCCAAGAGTACTTTTTGCATCTTGAGTTTACTCAATCGGAAAGACACTTCAAAAAGATAAATGACCTGTTCATCATGCACATCATGCGAGAGGTAGACCATGAGATGCACATACGTATATCACCAATAGCCAAGGAGGCAATGGTGGACTGGGCTGATTGGTTCATCTAATTTCACACCTTCACCTACATACACATGTATGGCTACAATGGTCACCCTACCATGATGCCACACTATCCTTCAGATAAGGTAGTGTTCATGGAATTATTGAGACAACTGGCCGAGGTTCACACTTATCTATGCCAAAAGAAGAAGTCGGCTGGAAAATTTCCCATTCAGATGGGACTCTATAGATGCAAGACAACAGTCGATGCTAGGTTGATGAGCCAAGAAATAGTGAGATTTAATCTCAAGAACCTCATTGAGAGGAGTTCATCATACGATCCAAGAGGGCTCTACGTAGCACATATCGAGCAACGCTCATCACATGAATCTTGCATAGAAGATTATTGGGTCAATTGTGATGATGAGTTTGAGGTGTGAAGAAGGAACTATAGCAGGTTCAAGCTCTCACAAATTGTTGACTTTATGTCGGAAGAAATTGATGGCTTATCTGAAGATGAGGAAGAAGTCATTCTTCCCTCCTTCTTCATGGATCAAGTGGATTCACAGCCACTCGGTAGATTGGATTGGTATGTGAAAGAGAGCACGTCTATAGAGGAAAGAATAGGTAAAGTAGTCAAACAGAGTTGACTCTACCTAGACAACACGAGGACAAGGAAGGTGGTACTTCCCTGAACAGAGCCACCAATGGTTCAGTCTTCACTACCTTCCATGTCCAGGAAGAATCCCAAAAGAAAACAGATGAGAATCCTTCCCGAAGGAATGCGGATGTTAGGGATTCCATGGGGAAGAACACAAATTGCTGGTACAAATCAGTAAGAAGTACATGTGGAGACAACCACCAATTTACCTAAGGTAGAAACCATTGTAGCCAAACCAGAGCTAGTGATTGAGATAATCACAACAGAGATGGAACCCATCACAGAAGAAGTTGTAGCAAAAATAGTGTCTGTGATAGAAACAAATCCACCTACTTCACCCCCATCACAACAGTCACAAGGTCCCATTGACTTGGACTTTCCACCACAAGACATCGCTATAGCATAGTCTTGTTCATCTAGCATTTAGGAGCCTAACATTCCTCCTTCCAATGAAGCTAGTCAAGATTCTATCTGGCTTGAGAGTTCTCTTGGAAGGAAGAGGGAAAGGTCATCCTATCAACTCGACTTCATAGAGTTTGATCATGTCCCTCAAGACATGCCAGCAAAGAAGTTTAAGAAGCAAGTACATGTAGAAAGGTATGTGGATAACAAGGTCATCATAGAGACCATTTCCCCACCTGAGGATAGAAACATACATGAGGTAGAGGTCAAGTATTTCACACTATCAAAGGTGAACCTTGGAAAGACCACTTGTTAGGTGGAGGCATACCTTCTCATAATTGCCTCATTGAGCGCCCAAGAGAGGATGACTAAGGATTGACAAGATAAAGTAGCCTTAAAGGCCAAAAATTGGCAATTGAGGATGTATATCTCAAGCTTGATGCATGACACTTCTAGCTCCTCCGCTTTACCTCAAGAGTTGCTAGATCTCCCCACATAGAAAAACCATCATCAATTGATCACATATGGCAAACACTTGAGAAATCAAGTGGATGAGTTTGTTATCAAAGGACGATGTGTATTGGCGGAAGCATACCAGTTGAGAGATAGAGCACATGGACTCTGCTCAGAGATCTAATAGTCAGACTTGAGGACAATAGAAAAGAGGTCAGGAGATGAAACAACAATTACCAACTTGCAATTGGCATATCAATCAATTACCACCATAGAGAAAAAACACCATCTTTTTTATTAGAAGGAACAATTGGAATACAGAGTGAAAGCCTATGATACCAATTCTATGGAGCTAATTGACTACAGGCATATTGTCGCAGGTATTATCAACTTCGCAAGAACATTGGTAATATCCTTCCCTCACATTGAATATCAACATGAGGGAGGAGAATACATAGAGCTAGGAATAGTGCAAAAATGATTCCAAGATGTCATCCATAGCACATTCCTTGATGATCCCAATGGTTGCAAGCTAGCCAAAATTACAACCATGTCTACCAAGTTGGATGAAGCAGCTACCAAATTCATAGACTATCAACAGTAGCTTATGACATGTGAAGAGATGCTTAGATGTCACACCATCATCTTGAGGAGTATTAATTGCCCAAGGGCTAAAGAAGTCAACGATTGGATAGAGGCACTACTGACCAATGGTGAAGAGGTGTAAAGCACCTCAAGAAGTACGTCCTACCCTCCAAAGTAGCAATAAGTATGACTGAAGTCAACTTGATGCCCCTTTCCAAGTTGACTCCAAATCTCCACAGATCATGCATGTCAGATCCCACTAATCAAGGATGTTTAATTGACTCCCACGATTTGTGGAAATTAGATCTCCTTTAAAGGTGGATGTCTATTTTGGAGGCACATTTGTAATTTAAGTTCACTTTTAGTTAGGTGTCAGTCAACTAAGGTAGACTTCTAGTTTGACTTTTGTTTAGTTATAGTTAACTAAAGTAGATTTCCAAGTAACTAATTGCTCACCTACTTTAGACATAGGAATAAATCCTATTGATTGGAAAGAAGTGATTGTTAACTCAAGGAGATTTTAGGGTTGCCTACTCCTTTGAGTTTCTATAAATAAGAGCCTTGGGCTCATTATTTGTTTAACCTTTATTTACTATGAAAAATTGTTGCGCCATTGTTGCCAGGGTTTGCTTGTTTGTATTTGTTCACTCTTGGATGAGAGTTTGTTGGTTGATCGTAGTTGTGCATGATTTCTTGCCTTTACTGTCCCAATCTTTGTAATTCTTTGGAAAATCTTGAAGAAGAAAGTCAGATGGCGTATGCATATTTGATCTAATTTTTGAGTTGATCCAACATCTTTATTTTTAATAGTTTATTGTTTCAATCTCATCCTAAGACAGGAGTTCCTCCTCGGATATATTTCATCGATTTCTATCATTTGATGTTGTTTAAAGATCTGGATTTCAGCTTACACTTCGGATAGGGGTTCCTACTCCTTATAAATCCTGATATCCATATCTTTGTACCTTTTTGTTTCTAGTATGTTGTTTCCTAGCCTATACCTCGAACAAGGGTTCCTCCTCCTTGGAAAGTCTCAAATCCAACCTACCGTAAAGAGTGTCTACTTGCATAAAACCTTATCCTACCATATATCTGAGAGTTCAGAGCCTTGACCATATTCTATGGAGACATCGGATTCAAGTGATCCAACCCATCCATTTCGCTCCTATTCCCTCATGCTCTATTTATCTTGAGGAGGTAGGATAGTTTAGAATCTAGTTTAGTCGTAGTTAAGATCTATAAAAACTAGAGAAAATCTTAGCTACAACGCATTGTGTTTATGCACCCTTGTGTCCTGCTATTGAGTTAAAAAGATAGGAACCTTAGTACCTTTTTTATGTAGAACATCAGCAACAAGAGATCTTCCTCTCTATAATTTGAAGAGAAGTATTATAGCACTTGCAATAGTTGTTTGTTTCCAATAAGCACTCTAGAGGTTATAATTTAAACACCAACAAATATCTTATGAGGGAGTTGTACCTCCAAAATTCAGAGTAAATTCTTAAATGAAATTATAAAGTTTGCAAAGTTGTTGGAAACAATCACACCTCTCAAGGCTAAATAACTCGCTATTTCTCAAGGTACCCAATTTTTTAATCAACAAATTTTTGGTGACTTCTCTGGGAAAAACAAAATCAATAAAATTTTATTTTCTTTATCTGTGTTTTCCATATTGAATATCTTGCACTCATCCTAGATTCTAGAAGATTTTCCAAAGGTAAAAGAAGTTGGGTTGTCTTTGATCTAGTCTTTGATTCTTTGCAAAGTAGTAACTTTTCCCATATTATTCCTTCTCAAAAAAAAGGTCAAGGCTAGTAGTATACCTGCTTCTCCAACTAGGGCACCTCTGAATTATTCAACCTCTCAAGCCCTAGTGTTGCACGGGACAGTTCTTCCCATAGTTGTAAATTTCTCTCATTTTTTGGCCAACCAACCGCCTGTCCCATGGGGGGATGTTATAGGTCCATTGAATTTGGGAAAAAATTTGCATGACCTACCTAAAGGCTCCTGTAAGAATCTACCCAAATTCAAGGGTGATGGAAATATTTTGCCCGAAGAACACATTGACACATTCTTTGCAGCTTGCGGTGTACTCAGAGTACAAGAGGAAGATGTAGTGGTTAGGAATTGTGTAGAATATTTGGTGGAAGTTGCAGCACAATGGTTCTATCAACTACCACATGGTCAATTAACAACTGGAAAAATATGCTAAGTAAGTTTGAAGCTAGGTTGAAAAGTACAGATGATGATATTTCTTTGCTCGCACAGGTGACTCGGATGAAGAAAGAGGCAAGTGAGCCTGTGAGAGAGTTTGTTGCAAATTTTAATAGATTATTATCTCAAATAAATGCTACTAAGAGGCTACCAGTGGAGACTCAAAACTGTTTCTTTATTAATTCACAACACCCAAATATTGGGCTGCTTCTGAAAAGATAACCAATGAATACTTTAGAAGCCATGCAAACTCTTGCTATCGAACTAGAAGATATTTTCATCTCAGTGGGAAAGTGGAAGAGATATGCATACCAATAAGTCACAGCCAACTACTTCCTCTGATCCTATGATATAGTGGTTGGAAAATGATATTATTTCCCTCAAAAGGAAATTACCTAAAAATAACCAACCTTATCAAGAATTCTCAAGAAAATAAAATTATTAGCAAGGAAATAAGAACCTCCCCTGCCTCCAACTCAACAGAGGTTGGAAATAGAAACTCCGCCAGGATATCACAAAAAGAATATGCGTGCCTTTCACCTTACTTATGATCATGATGGAGCAGAATATCCTAAAATGAATAGATTCATGTAGATGGCTACTATGAAGGAGGTCATTGAGGATTTTTATTGAGGAAGGGACCCCTTCAATCAGTATGTCAACTCTATGAATAGGTACCTTGAGTTTGAACCTGAAGATGATAGAGGCAGGGATGTCTATATCACTATGAACGAGCCTACCTATGTCGTTGTTACATGAGGACAATAAAATACCAATCAAAAAGGTACTCAAAATTCTCCTAAAGTTTTGCTTACTAAATCTAGTGCTACTTCAAAGGGAGAAAATGTATCACACATTACCATGGAAAATTCTTCCAAATCTTCTAATGTGTTATCTACTGAAAAGCCTCTTGGAGATTTTGATATCGTAGAATTTTGCAAGAACTCTAAAGTACAAATTTCACAGGTAGAATATTTGTGCATGAGTCCTAAAGAACTAGATTGATTAATTGAATTTGTTAGACCGAGATAATCTGAGTCTCATGCAGGTTTAGATGAACGTATGATTATATCTCAAGACTCTACAACAATTGTGGCTTCTAGCAGTAAATTGTCCTCATCATACACTTTTGATGATAAGCCTAATCCTTTTTATGTGTCCTTGTTTATTAATGGTTTCAAATTAAATAATTGTATTATATATTCTGACGCCTCTGATAATTTTATGCTCGCACAAATTGCCAAAGCTCTGGGATTGAGTCTAACCAATACATTTGGGAAACGCTATTCTATGGAGTCCAAATAGTTCCCTCTAATTGGAAATATTACATATGTTCAAGTTGCACTTGATGGCTTAAGCTCACCAGCTTAGTAGTTGATATACCAGCTAGTTATGGCATGTCATTAAGTAGGAGTTTTTGTAAAGACCTAGGTGGTGAAATTCAACTAGATTGGTCTTATGCTACTATACTTGTCAGTAATAGGAAAGTAAACTTGGATCCTGAGCCCAAAGCAAAAATAACAGTGTTGAAGTCAAAGGACCCTAAGTCTCAGATCCTATTCGAAGAAACAAAATTTGGGAATTACATGTTATTTTCAGAGGAAGATAAGGAATTCAACGTAGCTGATTTGAGTGTGAGCTCAGAATTTTGGATAAGGAGTTTGGTGGAAGTTGCTCCAATTCTAGATTGGGAGCAAGTGTAGTCCTCATCTCTGTAACATACTTGTTATCTACAATTGAAGAATAGTTACTAACTTCCAGATTCAGCTAAAGTGAAACTAACTAATTTAACTATTGAGAGTTTCATCACATATAACAAACTAAAAAGATAAATAATCTGATTATTTACTACTTTAACATCCAATAACTAACTTCTAGTTTTCAAATGCAGCTGAAACAAAATAATAAATAAAATTGTATAACTAAAAGCTACAGTTAGTTATGAGCTAACTATTCCATCATTTAAGAAATGAGAAGAACATATATTGACAGCAATGGAATAAACATTATAGAATAATTATATTTTGGAGGAAAGAGAAAGAGAGAGTTAAGAGATAGTACAGTCTAAAGGATTCCTATTAGAATGCTTGAAATAAGTCTCAGTCTTTGAGGGAAAGAGAAACATCATCAAGGGATTTTTCTCCCAACCAAAGACCTATTGGTCTCATGTGTTTCTTCAACCGAAGAAACCTGTCCCTTCCCGAGGTGTAGTCTATAAGGATTCCCCAATTACCATCTTGCCATCTAAGCCTGGTGTCAAGAATCTATACTACCCTGGTCGATCTTTCTCTATAGGTTCTCCTAACTATATTGATCATCCTGACCAAGGATATATCTGATCCTTGATGATTGATTTCTGCTTATTCTAAGCATCATAACCTTGGCCAAGGATTTAATGAATATTAGCACATTTCTTGTGTTGTTAGCTCTCTCACCCTTACTCGACATTAATAGACATGAATCTTGAGTTTATATTATTGGTGACTCAGCTCAAATTTCATTGCTCTAAACCAAGAATACTATGTGCATTTATACTCACTAGAAGAGGGGTTGATTGTCATTTGATGATATTGAAAAGAACTCTTCAATTCTGATTGATTTTCAACTAATTGCCATGAAAAGAAATGATAACTGAACTGTCTTGATCCAAGGACTAAGGATAGAGTAAGGTTTTAATTTAAGTGAACAATGATGTAGGAAAATACAAAACATCTCGAAAGAAAGATCAAGTGACCACAACTAGTTCAAGAAGGTAATAAAGAAGTAATTCAACTAGACAAAGCACGAGATCATGAAAAGGATTTGGCACCATCATTCTTCAAATAGGACGTGATTCCAATGAATAAACTAACAATACATATCAATTTCATGAATGAATTAATGGACTACTCATTATTTATGACTTTACAAATTTAAAGATAATTAAATATGTGTGAATGCATGGATATAAAACTTGATGGTTCTCCTAGCGTATCCTCCTAGTGAACAAGACAATGGCAATAGATGTTTTGATTCTTCACTGGCTAGAAGAGAGTGACTATCACAGATTACTCAAGAGCAAAGAATTTTTTTCTCATAACTGAAAATAGAGTGATGAATACAAGCTAATGGCGCTCGGCCATGGCAACCCTGACAGAAAATGCAATTCCAAGAATACCAACCGAAAGAAAAGAATGAGAGTGAGTACACGAGAATTAGGTAAGAAGAATTCCATCCAAAATAACTCAAGGTGAACCAAGACTCCAAGAAAAATTTCTGCATGCATCCTCCTTGGGCATTTCATCAAGACATAGAGGACAAGGTGGCGAGGGGGTTTGCCACCCAACTCAAACAGACATTTTTTTCCCACAATCATGACTTAAAGGTTTATACTAATGTTGGAAATAATATTTAATTCAATTCCTTAGTACAAGATGTGCTTAAGAGATAAATATGTGACTTCTAAAGGAGAACAATGATACTCATTTTAAGTTGACTTGATTCGCTTTTACACCAAGGTTGAAGTCAATTACCCATTTTAAAATTATTTAATTAAGTGTGATAATATCATAAGGTTGTGACTACCACATTAGAAACCTTACACCAAACTCATGACTTGATGGTAATTGTTTCTTTTATAGACTACGGCCTCTCCTTGATGATATTTCCCTTTCCCTCGAGGTGCAGACAATTCTGCATCCACTTGGTAAAGAAATAGGATTAGACCGTTCTCTGTTTCTTTTTTTTTCAAATAAAACACATCAACACATTAGCACACACATATATATATAAAAATAAATCATTCATAATTATAGTTATATCAAATAAATTAAAATTTATTTTCCCAATTTTCACATTCTCATGAAAGGTAGTTGATTATAACAACTACCATCACAACCATATTATTATTGCCATAATCTTTTTCAAGACAAAAGGGATGTAACAATCTCCCCTTTAGGGGAACAACACCATTTCTCTTATAAACAAGAATTTTCCAACACCAATAATATGATTGAATTTGAAGCCCTCTTGTTGGGATTAGCCGAAGCAAGGAGCATGGGAATCAAGATGCTTAGATTCCTAGGTGATGCGAAACTGATTGTCAAGCAGGTACGAAAGATTTTTACTATTAAAAATGAAAGGCTAAGACATTACAAAAATCAGGTGTGGGGTGCCATTGAAGGTTTTGAGGAATTTTCAATAGAGGCAATTCCTAGGGAAATAAATTCCAGAGATGATTCCCTAGTTGTATTTTCTTCTCTTCTACTACCTCATCTGAATTTCAAAAACAAATCTTATAGGATTAAGTTAGTCTATCGGCCAAACATTCTCGACAATGTTAATCACTAGCAAGTGTTAGAAAATGATAAGAAGATTCAAGCCTTCTTGGAGAATGATGAAATGTTGGCCCAAACCGTCTTTGAAGGAAGTTCCAACAAGTGCAAATAATTCTGCCTTAATGATACCAGTGAGCTAAAGGATGGGATCATACAGTTAAAATGTAATAAAATTCCTAAAGGGTTGGTCTCCTTGGAAGATTTATTTGATCGACATGATCGATCTATTAAATGGAAGATGAATGAATCTGTCAATAGTTCTGAGGATTTTGAAGCAGTGAACATTGGGACTTCTGACTCTCCTAAGATGGTTTACATAGGAAAGTGTTGTTCTCTAAAAAGTTGATAGCCTTTCTCATTAAGTACAAGGAGGTTTTCACCTAGTGCTATGATGATCTTAGGAATTTCATGGGCAGAAATTTCAGCACCATATTCCATTGAAAGGTGGGATCTCTGCTTTTAGACAGAAGAAAAGAAATTATAACCCTAAGGTGACTGATAACATCTTCATAGAAATTGAAAAGATACTGAAAGCTAGAATTATTTACTTGGTTCATCATTCAACATGGGTGGCCAACATTGTTCTAGTCCTTAAAAATAATGGTGGGATAAGGATTAGCATAGACTTTAGAAAATTACACCCAGCATCCCTAAAAGATAACTACCCACTTCCTAACATGGATCACATCCTATAGATAGTCGTTAGCTCTAAATGATGTCTATGTTAGATGGCTTCTTTGGCTACAACCAAATTAGTGTGGTGGAGAAGATCAACACAAGACGGTGTTCACCATGCCTTGGGGAACTTTCGCCTACAACAGGATGCCTTTCAGACTCATTAACGTTGGTGCAACATTTCAAAGAGTTATGGACCTATCTTTCAGAGACCTCTGAAACAAAATCATAGTTATTTATCTAGATGACTTAGCAATTTTCTCCAAGAATAGAGATAATAACTTGAGGGATTTGGAGCAAGTGCTTTAGAGGTGTAAAGAACATGGAATTTCCCTTAATCCTAAGAAGTTTGTGTTCAGGGTAATTGAAGGTAAGCTTCTGGGTCATATTGTGTCTAAAGAATTAATTAGAATATATCTTGAGCAATTCAAGGCCATCCTTCAGTTGAGTCTTCCTTCTAGTAAAACAAGAGTGAAGTATTTCTTTGGGAAAGTTAATTTTCTAAGAAAATTTGTTCCAAATTTTTTTGAGATAACCAAACATATAGTAGAAATGATGAAAGAACAACAGGTTTTTAAATGGAACAAAGTTGGAAAAAAGGCTTTCAATGATATCAAGGAAGCCATTGCATAGGGCCCTGTTCTAGTATGTCCTGATTTCAAAAAGGAATTCATTATTTACTATTATGCTTTAGAGAATACCATATCTACTATTTTACTTCAAGCAGA
Source organism: Sequoiadendron giganteum (assembly GCA_007115665.2). Classification (NCBI taxonomy): domain Eukaryota; kingdom Viridiplantae; phylum Streptophyta; class Pinopsida; order Cupressales; family Cupressaceae; genus Sequoiadendron; species Sequoiadendron giganteum. Next base: position 494,690,678 of record CM021104.1, read on the forward strand.
TGAGAAGAATGTGCAAGCACCCATAACATTCATGAGAATTTTTTTGAAAAAACATGAGCTCAACTACTCTCAAATAAAAAATTATGCATTTGCAATTGTAAAGGTGGTTAAGCAAGTCTGTATTTATATACTACATTCACATTCAGTTGTATATGTACCTGAACCTACGGTTAAAAGTATCCTTACTCAACAGGATGTCGGTTGCAATTGAAGAGGTAGATGGATTGCTAAAGTACAAGAGTATGACCTAGACCTGAAGCCTACCAAGCTAGTTCAAGCGAGAGGACTCTGCAAAATCATAGTGGAGGATCATAATGAGAAAAAGCTAAGGAAGATCTTCCTCTAGTTCTGACTGTTAGTCTGCAGGACAGGTGGTTCTCAAACATTGCCTACTTCCTTACATATGGAGAGTATCCAAAACATCTCTCAAAGAAACAAAAAAGAAACCTGAAACTAAAAGCAGCCAAATATGTCATTTGGGAAGACAGTCTATGTAAAAGGGGATTGGATAGTGCATTCTTAAAATGTGTAGACAAAGCTCAACAAGAAAGGTTATTGAGAACTTTCCACAATGAAGCCTATGGGGGTCTTTTTTCTTCAATCATGACCGCTTTCAAGATCCTGAGGCATGGCTACTATTGGGCATGCATGTTCAAAGATGCCTATTATTGGGTGGTAAGATGTGAAAAATGCAAGTTGTTTGCAGGCATACCTCACTTGGAGGCACTTCCCTTGAGACCCGTTGTAATTGATGGACCTTTTCAATAATGAGGCTTAGATTTCATAGGACCTATTAGTCCTCAATCAAGCGGAGGTCATATGCACATTATTATAGAAACAACATACTTCACCAAATGGGTGGAGGTGATTCTTGTAAAAAGGACTACTTCAGAAGTAGTTTGTGATTTCATCAAAGAATACATATTAGTCAAGTTCAGAGTTCCTCACAAGTTGGTGGTTGATAACATGATGAGTTTTTCTTCCAATGAGATATTACTATTCTTCTATGGTTATGGAATCTCCTTATCACACTCGGTAGACTACTATACTCATGGAAACAGCCAGGCCAAGTCCAACAATAAAAACTTGGTGAATATTATGAAGAAGCTGGTGAATGGGAATAAAAAATATTGGCATAAGATGATGTATGAAGCTTTGTGGGAAGACAAGACCACCCCTAATAAGGTAATTAGGATGACCCCTTTTGAATTAGTTTAAGGAGTATGGAGTGTGCTTCCTTTTCCATTGGAACTATCTACCTATAAATTATAGAATGTGATTGAGGATCAAGAATTCCATGATGATTTGGAGAAGAGAATCTTATACTTAGCAAATATTAAAGAGAAACGCGATGAGATGGTAGATAAGATAATTATGCATCAGGCTAGGGTCAAGAAGCTTTTTGATAAAAATTACAGGCCAAGGAAGTTCATGATCGGAGATCTGGTGTTATTATGGGACAAATGAAGGGAACCTAAGGGTTCCCACAAGAAATTTGATGCTCTAGACTAGTCCATTCAAAATTATTCAAGAGAGTGGACCTAATAATTTCCATCTGGTTTATCCTAATTATAATACTCCCCTGCCTATCCCTTATAATGGGAAAGATCTCAAGCTCTACCAAATCTGAGTTCCTTTCAAGACTTTCCTCTTATAAATAGTTAGTCTAAGTTTTGTTTTCAGTTCTGGTTCTGCTTTCTTTGTGTTTGAGAGTTTCAGTTTGGATAATTACCCGACTATGTTTCCCAATGGATAAGACACTGACCATGTAAAATTTATTTGGGTTCATTGCTTCATCCTTATCAGTCTTCATCCCTAGTCAGAGCCATTTGTTATCTAATTTTTCCCCCCCTCCAAAAATCATGATTATCCTTCAAAATTTTGGCTGCCATACTCTCACGATCTTCTGGGTGTTTGTTATAACTTTGGCAATGATTTACTAAGTTAATCTAACTCACCCTTCACCCACTCCTTCAAGTTTCCTACGTCTTTAGAACTATTGATGGTGTTTTTCTCAGTTACTTGAACTTATGAAATTCTCGCTCAGTCTCTTTTTAATCTTAAACAGTGTGGGTGGTTTGTAACAAAGTTTTTCTAACTCCCTCTTACTACCCAAAAAGAAAATGCAGTCTCATTAAGGAGCAAGCAGTATTTTGTAACCTAAGATGAACTTGAGTGATGATTTATAAGGTTATATGAATTACTCACTTCCCCACTCGCATTATCATTCCTTTTCAAAATTTTGAATGGGCTATATTGAGGTAGTGACATGAAATTTGACATGTGCTGACACAATGTAGGAGATGCATTTAATGTTTATCTACTAGCACACTTCTTCTGGGAATTAAAGGGAAAAAATTGTACCAAGGATAGACATTCTTCAACTGCAACATTTACTTTGGGAGATGAGAAGAAAAAGGATCACGCCAATGCAGACCTCTATCCTAAGAATCCGAGCTCATTCTGAGGTATTTCTATTCTTATCTCCTCTTTATAAACATATATTTTCAAAGTTTATCCTCCCCTGCATTGTGAATTACTTGATAAGAATTTGTTCAAACCCTAGTAGCCCAAAGATGACCAGAATTACGTGTCAAGGGTACGAATATGTCACAGGATTAACATGTGAAATGCCAAAAATAGGATATACTAAGCTAGGGCCGATAAATTTAAGTGAGCTTAAAGAGAAATTCAATCCTCCCAATCCACCGCCTATCAAGCAGGGGGTGATTGAGAGCGGACTAGTAGAAGCATCCACCTTTCCTGTAGTTGTCCAGTGTCTAGAATTGATTTTAGAATGCATAAGGCATTACAATTCCCAGACGAAGGAAATAAGAATTGAAGATAGACGGTTAGTAGTTAAAAGCTAAAGAGACACCTTTGCTTATGCTTAAAAATCCCTCAAAAAGAACCCTACTCGCCCATGAATTTCACCAATTCTCAAGCCGAGTTTTCCTTAAAGAAGGGGTACTACATAATATAATGGCAAGGAATTGGTTGGAAAAACCGAGAGGAGGAAAATCTCAGTTACCCAAAAATTACATAGGAATAATTTTGCAGAAGAGATATCTAACATGATTTTGCTACTTCACAAATTTCGGGGAAATGAAGATGCTTTTGGTTTCCAAGAATGGATGTATTTCTTCATACAAATTGTATTAGGGGAACATAATTTCTAGACTAGGCGACACTTATCAGTGATAGGGTACACAATCAACCTATTTTCTTTCAAGTTAATAGAACATTCATCATGTCCTCTTATTTGATCTATGCTATTACAAATACCAGGCCTTGTCCACGCTTGAGGCCAAGCAACCTTCCTCATTACTAGGTACCTATGTTTGATTATCTTGATAAGCTATAGTTGCATAAGAGTTTCCTTTATCATAGAAGGATATCAGACACATTCATTATGAGGATGACAAGGAACTTACAAGGGAAAATGGAAATGCAACTTTCGCCTAAAGCTATGCAGTTTGTTAACTACTATGGTAGCCATTTTATTTAGTTTCAAAGATTCTCTTACATTAGAGTGGGCGGTTTCACTGGTTTTCCAATTAAACTCTCGAGGCACCCTGAGGACAAGTTTGGGTGATTATTGAAGTTTGTAGACAACTACCTAATGTCAACAAGAGATGCTAGGAATGAAGAACGGTGACCATGTAATTTATAGTTGGATTTGGCCCCTACACATGTGAATCCATGTTGATGCCCTTAACATAGAAAAAGATATTTTTGAGTATAATATGCAGACTTATGATGAACGCTTTCCTTTTGACCTCAAGGATTATGTCAAAGATAATTTGAAGTTAGGTCTAGGTTTTCTTGATTTGCCTACTCTAGAGGACTATTGGGCAGATTGCTTTGATGAATTTAAGGTGAGGAAGAGAAATTGGATGAGGTTGTCCTTGAGGCAGATTATTACCTACAATTTGAGCTTTGATGTACATAGAATTGTGGATGATGGGTTAGATTTAGTAGACCCAATTTTTACATAATTAATAACTAGCCAACCTATTCCTTCTATGGACTAGAGTAGTAAAGAGAAAGAGACCATTGAGGCTAAAATTGTTGATGTCTAGGACAAAACTCAAGAATGGCTCACCAAGAAAAAGATAGAGCAATATCGCCCCAATACTAGATCACAAAATACTCAACCGACGGGAGGCAACAGTCAGTCTTTTGTAATTGCAAGAACTTCTAGTGCTACTCCACAACCATTAAAATTTGGGGCTCAAGGTGATGACAATGAGGAACCTCATAACAGGGGTATACTTCAGCCAACCTGCAGAGAAGATCTCCCTAATTTTCCTATTCTAGATCAGGATAAAGGGGATGAAGGGGAAGCTGATATTTTGAAAAAATTGACATTAGTTCTACTTCCCTATCACCTCAGTCATCACCTAATAGGGAAGCTGATGAATCTTCAAAATGAAAACCTTCTCTAGGCCCATCCCAAGATGTTCAAATGGGTAATTCCCCCATTAATAGAATATTATTTGACTCCTCCAGTTCTAAAGAAACCAACGCTCCTAACACCCCTATCTAGCTAGAAGACACATTGTCTATAAAAAAGGAAAGAAATACAATTGGAACTCCCAAAGAAGGGGATGGTGGAGAAATTATTACAAAGGACTTTAAAGCAAAAGAAGTTAAAAACTACTGCTCAGTTAATCAGCAATACTAGATCAGGAAACTTGTGCCTGGAATTCACTTGTCCTACCACACAAAAAGGAAATTACTCAAGCAACAACTAGTGATTTTAATGTTGACATAATTGACCTGGGACCTCCCACAAGGGACGAGGATGTACAAATATTTCAATTGTCAACGACAAGGATGGTTGAAATATCCAAGAAGGACAACGAGAGTAAAGATGAATTGAAAAGGAAAATTCAAGTCCTGACTGATTTCCTAAGATCGGTCTTCATTATGCCACCTAAACCAATATCCCAAGCTGAGTTTGACACTTTGGCTTTAGTGGGAAATGAGGAATTGAGTAGAATAAAAGCTACAATATTTTTGGTAAGGTTGTGGAAGAATGGAGTGCTGGATTAGTCAAGAGAGGCAACTTTATCATCTTTGAATCCCTTAGGTGTCTACAAAGGGTGAATGCATCAAGGTTGGAGATTTAGGAGGAGATTACTATTGTGGGAAAAGAAGAAAGAATGTGGAACTAGTACATGAATGAAATCAAATCCATGATAGGATTTGGGATGGAAAAGCTAGTTGTTGAATAGATTATACCCAATGTTGTTGATGGTTGTTGCCTGATCTAGAGTAAAAGCATGGAATGAAAACTACAGGTTGTGAAACAAGGTTCACAAAAGCTTCAAGAAGTACGAGCTGAATGTAATGCAATCTTAGAAGATATTCATATGAACCTTTTCGCTCTTTGATTGTAATCTAATAAAGAAGGAGATGGAATTGGTGAGAATATTGAAACCTTGAAGGATAGTTTGTAGAATTTGATTGATGGGATTTTCAACTCATAGTCCTTCAATGCAAAACATTTGAGAAAGTTTAGTGAACTAGACCTCATCTTAACCCAAGCCACAAGTCTCATGAAGTCTTACAACTAGAGGATCGAATCCATTAAATACAACTAGCTGGCATGGAAGTTACGAATGAGAAACATCACCATTCCAAACCACAAAGAACTTTCACACGTCATCAAGGCCTTCCAAACCTTGCAGAAATGGCTTGCCACATCCATGGAACCCGAAAGTGAAGTGCCATCATCCTAGTTTTAGTTATTTTATTTCTTTAAAAGACTTTGAATTTTAAAAAATAGTTTTGGGCAAAGAGGCGGTTACTCAACCCGCTTTATATATATGTATTTATCTTCAATTGTTTTCTCTCTAGACATCATTTTTTGAAAGAGTTGATATTACGATATATTGAATAAAAAAATTTTGTGAATTGAAATCTCTATATGTCTATGCGCATTTAGCTTACAAAGATAACTAGTAGTCTTGAATCTATGTGTTTGAGTTGTATCTGGATGTTTATGCTTCCTTGTGCGTTGGTATATGTATCATCTTTTTATTTGATTTCATGTTACAAGTAATATTGAGTATGTGTTATGCAATTACATCCTACGCAACTAGTCTGATGGAACTTCAAATTTTGTTCTTTGAATTCCATTATTATCTTGCCCTTGTTTTGGTCTTTCATATTATTTGGAAAAAACCTAAGGTTGGAGTTTTTATTTTTTCCTTCATGAAAATACTAATGTTTTATGTGACGCCTTGGGTGGGATCTATTTGGTCATTACTTTTTTGAAGTGGGTTTTAAAACAACTTGTGCCCCATCGCTTCGTCTAGGCCGGGCCTCTTTCTGATTTATTGTTTTAATTTTCCACCTGACTTTATTACTCCCTATGTCTAGGTTGGCCCGTGCCCCACGCTTAAAAACAAATTTAAGCCATCGTTTATCGTTGGCCTAGGTGGTGTCCCCTTGTCCCTTTATTAAATGTTTTATATTTTGCAGTGAACAATTTTAAATGACTGTCGATCAACCATCGGTTGAGCTCAACTGTTCCCCGCAATCCTGTGATGACCCCACCACAGATTCTCAACTGATTGCGATATCACGGGTGAGTGCCACGTGTCTCAACTGGCGATGCCGAAAAGATAATCAAATTGCTTTAATATATCTATCAGTTTTTAATATGTTATATGGCAGGTTACTAAAGTGACTACGAGATGCACGTGCTCAAAATCAACGGAGATGTTATAATCTTGATGGAAAAGCTACTCAATGGTTATGTTCAATGCTGGTGACTATTTTGAGTGAACACGATTGCCGATGGTGGAACACGATTGCCGATGGTGGAGATCAACGGTTGCCCATCATCGCGTGATCAGAAGTTGCAAGGTTTTTATCGATCACGATATCATGGGAGGGTGCCACGCATATTCCTTTGGCGATGCATAATACGGTGGCCCCTAGTGCTGAGATGGAGATTGCGTCAGCCTATTTTGAAGGAAGTCGTTCAATGATCTGACAGAAGTGAAGGATCGACGGTTGGAATTTGAATTCACATCAAATACGATTTGAGTCGTTGGAGCGGCATGCAAGTAAGCTTTAATGGTGGACTAGACGTCTAGTGGCTCGATTTTATTGACATAAAGGGTTTTTTCTTTGCTTTATTTTCTCATAAAGTATTCAAGCACCTTTGCAAAGTGGTTTCAAAGCCGAGGACAAATTTACGAGCTATCACAACAAGGATTTGGTTTTATCCAAAGCACAAACACAGTGAGTTGTTTTCTATGCTTCCTGGATAATTTGATTAAGAATTTGGGGAAACTTGTGGTGTGCTTGTCGGAAAGCTTGTTAATAGTTGTTTTAGGGCTATTGGTTAGTTGAATTGTGAGAAATTGTAGGGTTATTTTCTATAATTTTGTTTTATGTTTAGCCCTAGTCTGTTTGAAAGATTTGAAGTTTTAAGGAAGCCCTAGTTTACCTAAGATGGCATTGCCAAAGTAGCATTTTGGCCATGTTGATTATTTGCAGAGGAATTTGTATGATGATTTCCTGGATCAACTCCCATTGTCAAAAAATTATAGGAGGAGGGGGTTGATTTTGATGCATGGAAGAACCCTAGGGGAAGGATTAGTATGCAATTTCTCCAACATTGTCGATGCTAGGGTTCCCATGACAGGTCTGGAGATGTTTAGGTTGTGGTATGGACAACGAAATTTTCCTCACCCTTTCTTGAATGGTTGGAGATATGACATGGGGAAACTTTTGGTACCAAAATTTTTCCCCGATGTGAATTTGCTCAGGGAAGTGGCAGCACGTTATGACCCTGTTACAAGAGTGATAAGAGATAATGACGGAGGGGTCTTGTTAAGTATAAACAAGGAATAATTTCAATAGTTTTTTGACCTAAGTGAACCTAGCTCATTCTTGGTTCAGATTAATCTTGAGGAGATGAAGCAGGAGTATGCAAAGTCAGAGTCACTTTTCATGGTTAAGTTGTTTCCTCCTCATCTGGAAAGGGTAGCAGTTGAAAGACTTATATCAGCCCAAGTGACCAAGAGCCTTTCAGGCTAAACTGTTTTGCAAACCACTTCTTGGCCACTTTTTATTCATTGTGCCAGATTTTGGGTTTTAACCCTAATACAGTAATGTTGATTGCCTACATGTTTATGGGGGTGCAAATACAACACCCTGATTTTTCTATGATTTATGATTTTGCATCCTTTTTGGTAGAGGAGATACATGAAGGGCTATTAAAGTTGTAGCTAAGGGATGCAAGTACTCCATTATTCTAGTATTCTTTTTTGATGTACATGTTTTTGTACAAGAATGCTGATTTCTTCTCAAAAAATATGGAGTTGAGGCGAGAAGTTAATGGAGAAAGATTATCGGTGTAGGCATGGACTGTATATTTATCCTATAACAGAGAGAATTTCATTTTTTTGCAATTTGATAAATGTTTTTCTTCTAGACTGAGGGCTATATTGATAGTGAATGTTCCCAGAATCCTTGAGGGCTAACATGATTTTCTTAGACCGAAGGGAAGGAAGCCAGTTTTGAAAGTTTGTCACAACTGGGGTGACATTATCATGTACCCAGTCAGCACTGTTTTAAGAGTGTATGGCTTCCAAGGAACTCCACATATCCTTCCATTCAATGTGCAATCAAGAGTAGGGTTTTCTGAGGTTATGTGGCAGATAGGTTGTATTCATGAAGACAACCTAATAGGGAGGGGTAAGGGAACCTTTTTCCTCGATTATATAGTTGTATCTAATTTTGTATTCTCCAAAGGAGGTTGGGTCCATTTTGGGAGGTTTTTGGATGATTATCATTTAAGGTGTGGTCCCAAGCAACAACATGACCCTAAGGGCTTCTTTTCCCTTTTTAGACAACGGATTAAGGGTGGTAAGTTTGCACATGAGTTCAATTTTCTTGAGGATATGATTAGGAATGAGTTTGATTTGAATAAGCAAGAATTGAAGAAGGAAAAATGGATAGCATATGAGAAGCTATTAGCCATTATGCATAAAATGGATCCCAAATATGACCCATTAATGGAATTTACCCCATTCCACAAGAAAATTGATTTCTTGATGGACAACTTCAAGGAGATCATGGGTATTTTGATAACAAAGAAGATCAACTTGGAGTTGGACTTTGGCATACAGAGACCAGATGTGAGGCCTACTAAAATGAGGCCAACATATCAACCTATGGTGAAGTGGCCTCTTTATAAAAGAAAGAGAAATGGCAGTGGTGATGAGGAGGAGGAAGATAAGAAAGGAAAATAGATCATGAAAGCATCGGCACAACCAGGTCTGAAGGTTAGAGCACCTGGGGGAATAAAAATCATTGATTTGGACTCATCGCTAGAGGATAACCCATCACTACCACCATCAGAGCCAAGCCCTAAGAGGCAAAAGAGTAAAGAGGCACAAGAGGCTCTAATGGATGAAATCATTGTCACAGATTAGGATATGTAGGTTGGAATGCCTTCTCCTCTCAGGTCAACTCAGTTAATTTTGTCTAATATGGATGTGAAGGGACATTGTGTGCAAGATGCTAGGATGGAGGCATGTAAGGCATTCTTAGATGATGATGCATTTGTTAAAACTCCAGTGTTCTTACAATTAATATGGAGAATGAGATTAGAGGAGTATCAAGATAAATGCAAGAAGAGAAGAGAGTTGAAGCCTGATAGGTTAGACCAGGAGAATGATGATGAAGTAAAAGTTGAATTGATGGAATAATTCAAGAACATCACTCCTGAAGAGGGGAGGAAGTTGGTGACTCAGGCTGGTGTATTGATTTTTCCTGAATGGGATATAGCAGATGCAGTAGCATTTAATGCTATTCTAAAATCCAAGCATCCCATGCAGAACTTTGAGGAAGAGGTCAAGGCAACACTGCAAGATTTTGCCTTTAGCGAAGAATATGAGACCCTAGCAATTTGGGCATTGGCACCTCAGGGTAGAAAGCCTAATGTTACTAACATTGGCCCAAACTTAAGGGGAGGGTTAATAATAAAGAGAGCCTCAAAAACTTCAACTACAGAGGCTACTAACTTAGCTGTGAATGTGGCCAAATTGGCCCAAAAGACTGCTGAGAGGGAAGAAGCTGAGAAGAAGAGCTTAATGGAGAAATACAACTTTATAATTGGAGAGTACAGCAGGTTGCAACAAAGGAATGTTGAGCTACAAACTGAGGTGGATAGGTTAAAGTATAGGCAAGTTGGGGAATCCTCAAATGCTCGAGGTATCATGGCATTGCCCTCCACATCAAGATCAGTACCTCCTACTTCTCCAATTGTTTCTACACTAGGGTCCCCCATCCAAACTCCTTCTCTCAGTCCTACATTAGAGCTAGTTGAAGAAGAAAGTGAATACTCTGTGGATCCTACTAAGAAGCAGTTGATGCATAAAATTAAAGAGTTACAGGCAGCTTTGAAGGCAAGTGAGGAAGGAGCACTTATAAAATAAAGTGAGATTATTGATACATTTTTGAGGCACTTGACTGAAAAGGTTGATGGCAGATTTCCATCAGTGTATTCTTTATATTCTTTATTTTTGGATGCAATAAAGAATATTAGTAGGGATTGGGAGTTAGTATTTCCCTTAGTTGAGAAATGGATCCCTACGGCCAATGATTTAGATATAATGTACAAATCCTCCAGGTTTGATACAAACAATAGGCCCTAATCATTAAGGCCTCAAATATTTGTAAAGTCATTACAAGGTTTTCAAGCCTTACCAGATGATTTGAGTAGGAAAATCAAACAATTGGTAAATAATTTTGATGATTGGAGTGATACATCTTTACTTGATATAATTGATGCACAGGGAAATGTTAAATCATTGCAACAGTGGCAGGATAGAGCAGATGAGGTCATCAATGCACAAATCAAGTTGATTTGTGATGACTCAAACTCTGACTTGTTGGTGAGTTGTATGGACAAGATCATTAGCACCAACACATTTTTGGAATATTTTGAAAAGGAGGCAAATCAGGGAGTGGTAAAGTACACACCTTATAGTGCTAAGGTGAATGAGGTGGTTAATTTTGATTGGTCAGCTGATGAAGAATACCAGAGATGGGTAAATGTTTACTCAACCGAGGAAGAGTAAAACAGAATTGGCTACTGGCAGTTTTGGTGCAGGTTTTTGAAGTTTGGCCTATGCATCAACCATTTTCAGCGGATAGGGTGAACAAGAAGATTCTCCAAGGACTCAGTTATTGTAACAATTTTTTGAAATTTTACAGGGAAGTCCAAGTGATTGGTGACATGTGTATTTCTCGCTCAATGCTTGTTTTCTCCCTCATTCTCTATAAGAAGGATTTCAAGGCCAGAAATACTGGTTAGCAAGTTAGATAATTTTGGGTCGAGTCTAGGCGAAGTTGTAGAGAAAATTGTATAGCCTGATAGTTTTAGAGAAAATGTAATTTAGGTTTTGTGTCATTATGTAGTAGGTTTTGAATTCATGGGATTTTGATGTTTTGTGACAGTATTGGTAGTTGAATTAAAAGAAGCTATTTCAAACTCATGTCTTTCCATTGTATAAGCATATCAGAATTTTGAATAAAATAATCAAGGGTTGTTTCATTCATCTCACTATTGTGGTGTGTATGATTCTCAATTTAGCTTTATTTCAAAGAATTAATTAAAATGTTTGAGTGGGATCATAGGTGGGTATGTTTTATATAAGGATTTGATAAGAAGTATTGGGTTAGAATACATTATGATGATATTGTAAGGCAATATTATCAGTGATCTTACATGCTATGTGTTAAATCTATCACAAACCTTTAAATGCTTATGAATTTGACTCCTCCAATGGTATATGGAACTGATCTAGGTTGTACTTGTTTGTGAGGTTCAATATTTGTATGTCTTCGCTTAGAGCTTGCTACAAATTGCAAATCAATAACTATTTTATAGTATAAAGTGTCATAGTTATCTCATGCTCCAAATAGTTGATATTATTGATGAACAACTAATTCTATTCGATATTATCCTATTTTGTTGAGCTATTAAATGATATTATCTGTTGTTGTTAATGTTGTTTATAATATTGGTGCAGAGGTTGTAAACACATTAAGGGGACCACCCTCCCTGGTCTTGCAGAGCCCAAAGTGTAGGAGGTTTTGTTAAAATCCTCGTCAGTTGGTCCAGGTCCTTCGAGTTGTCTTTGATTGGAATTGGAAATTCCATAGGTAGATTAGGAGATCAACCTGCTTACAGTAAAAACAACCAACAAAGTCTTTGTGATAGTATTTTATAGTTTTCTTTACATTCATTGGTCTTTGTGCTAGCTCTTTTAATAATTCATTATATGTTCACTAGTCTTTGAGCCAGTCTCTTTAGTATTATTTTCTTGCACTTAGTATTAGGAATTTTCCTTTATTAAATTGGCCTTTCCTGCTTTTAGGTTAAAATCATACCCTGGTTAGTTAGGATATACAAATTCATTTCATATCTTATGAGGGAGATGTACCTCCAAAATTTAGAGGAAATTCTTAAATGAAATTGTGAACTTTCCAGAATTGTTGGAAACAATCACACCTCTCGAGGCTAAATAGCTCGCTATTTCTCAGGGTGCCCAATCTGTTAACCAAAAATTACATAATAGGATTTCTTGGTGGTCATTCCTACTTAAACTAGACTTCCCTATTTTGATATACTCATATCACTATGGATTTGATTCCCACATGTATAAAGCACAGATTCTTTCCAAAAGAACTACAAATATAGATTCAATCTACTATATTAAAACATTAAACCAATTGGATTGCAACTGAGTGGCGGGTTTGCAACTTTTGTGAAATATACCTTACTCTGTAGTGGACAACAAGGAATCAATCACATATAGATTAAGAACGGTGACCTATTTTTCACTACTAGCTCAAACAGGTAGAGTTGAATTGCATTCATGATTGGAAGGTATACAAATAATCTCAATTTCCTGCTAAGTATTCATTGATCATGAAAAATCAGATTACATTTGATTTTCAGTTTTATTATGCAAGTATTTGTAGCAAAAAATTAGACATTTGCATAACAAATGTTGTTTTATTCGTATTATAAAATCAAAGTCCCACACAAGCCGTGGGAGTAGCCTATTTTGATTTCTATAATCAAAGGATATATACAATAAGGAACTAAAAACTATACAACTGAAGATAAGATAAGCATAAGAAAGGAAGTGATTCGTCATTGCCTGTAATGATGAATCATTACAAGATTGTTGTCTTCTAGTTGTCATATCTCTAGGTTCCCCGACTCCAGTCTCCTTGAGTTGTCCTACAGGATGAATGGAAATGATGTTAGAGATTGACTCTAAGCAATGATGAATCAAGATCAATCCTATGCCTACATTACCAGTAGAAATATAATCATCATTCATTCAAAGTATACATCAGATGATTCAATCATAAAAAATGCAGATGATCAAGAGCACAAAGATTCATTGGAAGCTTTCAGCTTCAATTGTTTTTCTAATACGTTTATTTCATGTGAAGGTACAGGTACAATCAAGTTATTACGACCAACGGGTAGTATTATGAGTGGTGAAAAATGTGGCTCCCATAAGGGTTGAGCCCATCTCATATGCAATGAAGAGCAACTTCGTCTATTGAATCCATACAACTTTTAATGATAACATGAAGCTGAGACAATCATCATTGACAAGGTGCATGCATGGTGGAACAGTAGTCATGGGAAAAAATATTTTTTCTACAAGGTAATATCATGTATCAAGACATTTCACAACAAATGCATTGCAACTGAAATTCACAATGTAAAGGTGCAACAATTAATGAGAGTCATCAATATGAATATTCATGAAGAGATAGTATGGTTCTGGACAACAAGACAATATATTGTTGTTCCACAAACATTTATCAAGCCTTTACTTCAGAGGACAGCAGTATCCAAAGAATCAATGATCACTGCAAATATTGCATAATGAAATAATAGATTACACAGAGAACCTTCTAGTATTCATCATACGGAAGTCATAGGAAATGATCAAATATCAAGTTTATTGGATGATATAAATCACCTTGAAAACAAGATTCTAATAGTAATTATTATGTTTGCATGGAGCACTGTTAAGAAACAGATTAAAATTTTATCATCCAATAGTCTAGACAAATGTGAATGCCCAGATGATGAAACAATAATAGAAGACAGCTTGACATAAATGAATATGAGACTGGGCATTACTTAACAGATTTGGTGGATTTTCCTTCATATCAAAATACTACAACATATCAACTTAGAATGCTTTATCTGATTGATTTATTTTATAGAAAAGTATACTCTCTGGTCTTTTGAAGGTGGAAAAATAAGAACGAAGTCAAATATATTCACCATTGTGAGTCTTTTGCAAGCATGTCTAGGCATAGCAATAGAATGAGCAACCGAATTCAGAAAATTTACAGCTAGAATACAAAACCGTAGCCAACAGTGAAGTTCCATCTTTTTCAAAAGAGAATAAACCTCGTGTCGTGAGAGAAAATAGTTTGAAGGTGAAGATAAAGAGAGTTGTTTTAAGGTGCAAGGAGTGTATGGTCAGTAAAGAGTTATCTCTGAACAAAAATATAAGTTTCAAAACCCATGAAGACTTCAAAGGAACACCTCACATTCCAGCCATCCATGACACAAGATCACAAAGCAAGGAAGAACGGAGGTAATAGTTAAGAGCTTGCGGATTTTTCTAGAAGGGAGCACAAAAAACTTCAGGAAAGGATGCTATAGCCAAAACAAAACCATGGCGGCACTCAATAAAAAAAAATACAAAGAAAAAAAATGTAGAATCATGGCTTATAAGTTTGCAAAGATCGAGTTGATGAGATAAGAAAGGAGAAATAGCAAGCCTTCCAAATATTTCTAAGGTAAAACCCTCAAGCTCTTTCGAAAATAGGGATACCCAAATGGACAATAAAAAGAGAAATATGTGCAACTTCTCACAACCATAGTAAAGAGAACAACACGCGTCTGAACCCACAAGGGAGTCGATTGCTCTGAGAAACCACAAATAAAGAAACATAAGAACCCAGATGAAAAAGCTCGTTCTTTCCTTACAGAGCTCAAACCTATATTACAATCACTGCCATTAAACTCAGGAGACATCAATGTAGAATATGTAGAGGAAATGACAAGAAAATAAGAGCTCGAATGGAGATAGTGAGCTTACCTATTATCTTACAAAGGGGAATTTCAAAGCTGTGGAAGAAGCTCTATAGTCTTCAGATGCAAGCCACAAAACGCATACCAATAGGGAAAGGATATAGAGAAACATGCATTAGAGAGACCGTAGGCCACAATTTGAGGCTTATATTTTCTTCAAAAGACAAAATAAATGCCAAATTTATGATAAAAGAGGCTTACCTTGTTACTTTTTTGAAGAAATCTTCAAGAAGTTGACATAAAATAGCTGAAAATCAATTGATTTGACCCTCAAAAACCCTAAGCATGGCGGCTGATGAAGATATTTTTGCTCCCAAAGTTTCTCTTGAAAGTCAAAGATAATGATGATTAGGGTTGTCGAGCTTTTACCTTGCCAATCTCAAATGATTGGGTTTTTTAATTATTGTTTAATAAATCTTCTCATTTTTGACACCACTGTGGTCTTGACTTTTAAGTCAAATGACCTTGTGACTCATATGGGGCCAATGAACAAAATTTGAGATCACTAGGCTAGGATCGATATGCTTGCTTAGTGAGGCTTATTGAGGAATATTCTAAACATGTCGTGAATTTGAAGGACTTATACTTTTTATTGCATGATTTTAGGTATAGAATTGAGGATTAACATTTTTAATCTCTAATAATATGTTTGCATGATATTATTTTTGTAAAGTCAACTAACTAAATGATAATTTATAAATCATTTAATTAATTAGACTCTTTCGAATGAAAAACATAAATATAAAGTTAATCCTTAATCATGTATGATCAACAAGACATGAAGTTGCAGTTTGACTATAGCCTCAAGTTGATGTTGCATGCAAAGTGCTAATTTTAGATTGTGCATGGAGGAGATAAACATCAAAAATACTAAAAAAAATTTGCTCATGCACAAGTGGGACTTGAATTTTAAGTTATACAATTCATGCAAGTATTGAGGCTTTTTCTTTAGTTCCACATCAGTTCACAGGGGTATTTTGGTCAGGGACATGGAGAGGTGGATATTTCTAGGCACAGAGAGCAATTTTCTTCAATTTTGGACTATTTTTATTAAGGTTTTTTCTTCTGCTCCAATTTCACTTTGGAGTTATCTATTTTCACTTTAGTTGGCTTTCAATTCTATTTTTGGCTGCTTTGTGCATGCCTTTTGTATATATTGGAAAAACTTAGTTATTTTTCCTAGTTCTTATTTTTCACACTTTGCGAAGCTTTTGTCTTTTAGACTTTGCTTTCTGCAGAGAGAATCATTTTGTAACTCAGTTTTTAGTTTTTAGATTAATACAGCAACAGGTTTACAGGTTCATCTTGTGTCATTTTGCAAAGATTCCTTCAATTTTGGTGAAATCAAAAGTTTTCCTTGTCATTATGATGTTTTTATGAATGATTTGATGAATTTTTACTGTGTTTAATATCAAAACCTTTAAATTTATTGTCTCATTTATATTTGTATGCATTCAAAATAGTGAAAATCACAGGTCTAGGGTTGTGTAACAGAATAATCTATTCTTCTTTGCTGAGAAAACTCAATTTTCCTTCAAAAGTGGTTTATTCAAGCCTTCCTTAGAATCATTTTTGTGTTCAAACTATCAAATTGACTTGTGTGGATAGTTTTTCTAAAGTTCATTGTGAATCATAGTTACAAGTCTTTATCAATTAGGTGTATCACTGTTAATTTACAATTTTACGTGCATTTATTACAATCCTTCTATCCCTTTTCCAGCACAAGTTACCCAGTTATCAATTTGAAAATTTAATAGGAAGATGACCTAGAACCCGGAGGTTTAATTTCGAATAGGGTAACCACAACCTGAAAGTATTCCAATGTTTCATGGGATTGCATATTTTTGCAACTTTGCATGCGGGTGCTAATCCTCATGATAACAGTTTTTGGCATGCCCGGTGGGACTCTGAAGCACACTTTAGAGAAAGAAATCAATATTTTCAAGTTGTTGTCCTGGTATACACAAAATTGTATTTTTCCTTTCAGAGGTTACAATACCTGGCGACTCTGAGCACATCTACTGGTTTCAAATGATCAAGTGTTGGTATGTTTCAAAATCAAACTAAATATTCTAATGTCTAGCCCTTATATGAGTAGATTTGTTAGGTTATCATAGTCAACATGGATACCCATCTCCATACTCTGAAAATACCTTCAATCAATCACCCTATCAGCCATATCAGGCCAATCATGTTGTTGGTTTTATCCCAAACAACCATGCAATGACAGCATGTCAGCATGCTCAACATGCTTACCTCCCACCCACCCCTGTTCAACCTTCATATCAAAGTTTATATGTCCAAAATCAGCTCCAAGAAGTCAAGGATTTGAAGAGTAGCATGAAAACAACCAAGGATATATTGTTAGACATCACAAAGCAGATAGATTTGTATAAATGGCAACAAGAGCTTGATTTTAGCAACAAGAGTTTGATTATCAAGCCTACCTTCACGGACAAGAATTGGAAATACAAAGGATACAATTTGAAGAAAAGTTTGAGAGGGAGTTAGTAGAAAAAGAGGAGCAAATAAATTTGTTGCTTGCTCGAACACAAAATCATGAGGTCCAAGCAACTCCGTTGATTCTAGATCAACCCTTTCAAGATGAGGTTAGTAGGTTTGATATTCCAAGTTTTAAACAAGATAAGCCTTTTTATTCATCAAATCAGCCTTTTCAGCTTGAAGTACAGCCTATTGTAGTTACAAATGAGCTCATTGATCAAGATATCACACTCATTATGCAGAAATTTAGAAATTTAAATCCATTGCATCTAGCTTTGGAGGTTTACCGATTAGAGTAGAAAATTTTTGAATAGGAGCAAGTGGATGAGGACTCCAAACCAATCAAAATTCCAAGTTTTAGGAGTGTTCCTTCAATACCAAAACCAATTCATAGCCAAGAGCAATCTGAAACACCTCATTAGGAGCTTAGTAACAAGCATATTCATAGTCCCTTTTGTACCACCAAATCAGAGAAATCACACAAGGAGAAAAAGGTTGCTTTTGTTTATAGTGTGTTCATGCCTGAAATGAACATAATGCAAGTACATAAGAGGTTGGTTCAAGCTTGACAATGAGTCCTTTACATTTTGATTCATTTGAAGGATTTTCTAATGCTTTTTATAAGATAGATGAAAGTAGTGTACATGGTTTACAAGGTGAAGAACTTCCTTTGCGAAGACAAGTTGTCAATTTTTCATTGAAGAAAGCATCACATGAAGAGGAAGTTTCTTTTTTATTGTTTGATCAGCTACCTAGATTTATTTACAATGAGGAAGATAGTATATAGGTGCTCAACTTACAAACTATTTTGGAACAGCAAGAACATGTTACAAAATTCCATGAGTTACTGGTTCATGAAAGAAAGGATGATAGTCTTGTTTTGCATGAGGATGAAACTGACTATCAGGTTGAACATGAAACCAAATCAAATCAAGTTCTCCATGAAGATGTTGCATCTAATGATTTTTCTAAGCTTCCTTTTTACTACATTGAAGAGGCCGGCATGAATGAATTGAAAGCGACTTGTCTTCAGGAGCAATCAAGTGAACTAATTGAAGATAGTCAATCTCTTCAAGATATATCAAGGTTTGACTGTCAAGATCCTACCTGTTCAGCTTGTAGAGAGCTTGCTACTCTACTGAACTCTTGTAGCAATCAAAATCCTAGGCCAGTGAATAATGAAAATAGTCAGGTGTTGGGAAGTACAAAGAGTGTTTCACAAAAAGGGTGTGTTCAAGTACAACAAGAAAAGCAACAAATCATAAATGTTAAAGGTATAAGCTTTCAGAGCCCTCATGACGATAAGTTAGAGCATACATTGCATGATGAAATTTCTCCTGAAGAGAATTTATTTTCAATTATCATAGAAAGGTTTTTCTCTAACATTGTTGATAGCTTATCATCTTTCAAGGAAAAGGCTTGTGATCATCATAAGTGAGTGATCGAAGTGGGTGTGGATGAAAAAATGGTTGAAAAAACAAAATCCAGTATAATGTATTGTCAGTTTACCATCTCTAAAGGATGCCCAATTAGGCATCTTTCTAAAACTGATATTCCAGGCATACTTGATGAAGTTTCATTAAAAGGGCAGCAGATTCAAACCATCCACTCACTCCAAATCAGCAACATGGTTGGGCATATTCAAAGAATATGTGTGTTTTTTTACATTCTTTATGAAGCATTACAACAGCTGATTGAGTATTCTCTTGTGCTTCATCGAGGTTCAGCTATTCATAAGCATGAAAATCAACATTCGTTGTTAAGGAAGGGCAGATATTTCTCACAACCAGTGAATGGTCATGTTTGAGCACTAACGTTGCTAGGTAGTGTAGGGTAGATTAGTTGTTTGCTTTCAATAAGTGCCCCATTGCATGGTAGTTTTCATTTCAATATTGTTTTGCTTTCAATAAAGTGCAGTTGTTGCACAGGGTGTTCAAACTTTGTCTTAAGCAGAGTTTCAGTAGTGTCTTTCAATTTGTGTGGTTTGTAGCAGAGTTACAAGTTTTTCCGAGTTGGGACAAAGCAAAAAATGGACTCCATGCCCAATGGATAAGCTACATAATTGGTCTATGGTTTTTAGCAGGCAAACACTTTGCAAAGATCGCCAATTTGTTACCTATTTTTCACTACTAGCTCAAACAGGTAGAGTTGAATTGCATTCATCATGGAAGGTATACAAATAATCTCAAATTCCTGCTAAGTATTCATTGATCATGAAAAATCAGATTACATTTGATTTTCAATTTTATTATGCAAGTATTTGTAACAGAAAATTAGACATTTGCATAACAAATTCTATTTTATTCATATTGTAAAAATCAAAGTCCCACACAAGCCGTGGGAGTAGCCTATTTTGATTTCTATAATCAAAGGATATATATAATAAGGAACTAAAAACTATACAATTGAAGATAAGATAAGAATAAGAAAGGAAGTGATTTGTTATTTCTTCTTGTAATGATGAATCATTACAAGATTGTTGTCTTCTAGTTTTCATATCTCCAAGTTCACCGACTCCAGTCTCCTTGAGTTGTCCTGCAGGATGAATGGAAATGATGTTAGAGATTGACTATAAGCAACAATGAATCAAGATCAATCCTATGCCTACATTACCAGCAGAAATATAATCATCATTCGTTCAAAGTATACATCAGATGATTAAATCATAAAAAGGCAGATGATCAAGAGCACAAAGATTCATTAGAAGCTTTCAGCTTCAGTTGTTTTGCTAATATGTTTGGTTCATGTGCAGGTATAGTTACAATCAGGTTATTACAACCAACAAGTAGTATTATGAGTGGCAAAAAATGTGGCTCCCATAAGGGTTGAGCCCAACTCATATACAATGAAGAACAACTTCTTCTAGTGAATCCATACAACTTTTAATGATAACATGAAGCTGAGACAATCATCATTGACAAGGTGCATGCATGGTGGAACAGTAGTCACAGGAAAAAATCTTTTGTCTACAAGGTAATATCATGTATCAAGACATTTCACAACAAATGCATTGCAACTAAAATTCACAATGTAAAGGTGCAGCAATTAATGAGAGTCATCAATATGAACAGTCATGAAGAGATAGTATGGTTTTGGACAACAAGACAACATTATGTTGTTCCACAAACAATTATCAAGCCTTTACTTCAGAGGATAGCAGTATCCACATAATCAATTATCACTGCAAAGATTGCATAATGAAATAATAGATTACATAGAGAACCTTCTGGTATTCATCACACGAAAGTCACAATAAATGATCAAATATCAAGTTTA
Organism: Sequoiadendron giganteum; assembly: GCA_007115665.2. Taxonomy (NCBI): domain Eukaryota; kingdom Viridiplantae; phylum Streptophyta; class Pinopsida; order Cupressales; family Cupressaceae; genus Sequoiadendron; species Sequoiadendron giganteum. The sequence goes on from CM021104.1 coordinate 494,711,631, forward strand.
TTGGATGATATAAATCACCTTGAAGACAAGCTTCTAATAGTAATTATTATGTTTGCATGGAGCACTGTTAAGAAATAGATTAAAAGTTTGTCATCCAATAGTCCACATAGATGTGAATTCCTAGATAATTAAACAATAGCAGAAGGCATATTGACATAAATGAATATGAGACTAGGCATTACTCAATAGATTTAGTGGATTTTCCTTCATATCAAAAGACTACAACATATCAACTCATAATGCTTTATCTAATTGATTTATTTTATAGAAAAGTATACTCTCTGGTCTTTTGAAGGTGGACAAGCAAGAATGAAGTCAAATATATTCACCATTGTGAGTATTTTGCAATCATGTGTAGGCATAGCAATAGAATGAGCAACCGAATTCACAAAATTTACAACTAGAATACAAAGTCGTAGCCAATAGTGAAGTTTCATCTTTTTCAAAAGAGAATAAACCCCGCACCATGAGAGAAAATGGTTTGAAGGTGAAGAGAAAGAGACCTATTTTAAGGTGCAAGGAGTGTAGGGTCAGTAAAGAGTTATCTCTAAACAAAAAGATGTATCAAAACCCGTGAAGCCTTCAAAGGAACACCTCACATTCTAGTCATCCATGACACAAGATCACAAAGAAAGGAAGAATGGAGGTAACAGTTAAGATCCTGTGGCTTTATTCTGGAAGGGAGCACAAAAATCTTCAGGAAAGGATGCTACAACCAAAACAAAACCATGGTGGGGCTCAATAAAAAAAATGCAAAATCATGACTTATAAGTTTGCAAAGATTGAGCTCATGAGATAAGCAAGGAGAAATAGCAAGCCTTCCAAATCTTTCTAAGGTAAAACCCTCAAGCTCTTTCGAAAATAGGGATACCCAAATGGATAGTAAAATGAGAACTTTGTGCAACTTCTCACAGCCATATTAAAGAGAACAACATGCGTCTGAACCCACAAGGGAGTCGATTTCTCTGAGAAGCCACAAATAAAGAAACATAAAAACCCAAATGAAAAAGCTCATTCTTTCCTTACAGAGCTCAAACCTATATTACAGTCGCTGCCATTAAACTCAGGAGACATCAATGCAGAATATGTAGAGGAAATGACAACAAAATAAGAGCTCTAATGGAGATAGTGAGCTTGCCTATTATCTTACAAAGGGGAATTTTAAAGTTGTGGAAGAAGCTCTATAGTCTTCATATGCTAGCCACGGAATGCATATCAACAGGGAAAAGATACAGAGAAAGATGCATTAGAGAGACCGTAGGCCACGATTTGAGGCTGAGCTTTTCTTCAAAAGACAAAATAAAGGCCAAATTTATGATAAAAGAGGCTTACCTTGTTACTTTTCTAAAGAAATCTTCAAGAAGTTGACATAAACTAGTTGAAAATCAAGTGATTTGACCCTCAGAAACCCTAAGCATGGCGACCGGTGAAGAGATTTTTTCTCTCGAATTTTCTCTTGAAAGTCAAGGATAATGATGATTAGGGTTGTCGAGCTTTTACCTTTCCAAGCTCAAATGATTAGGTTTTTTAATTATTGTTTAATAAATCTTCTCATTTTTAACACCACCATGGTCTTGACTTTTAAGTCAAATGACCTTATGATTCGTATAAGGCCAATGAACAAAATTTGAGATCACTAGGCTAGGAGTGATATGCTTGCTTAGTGAGGCTTATTGAGGAATACTCTAAACATGCCATTAATTTGAAGGACTTATTCTTTTTATTGCATGATTTTAGTCATAGAATTGAGGATTAACATTTTTAATCTCTAATAATATGTTTGCATGATATTATTTTTGTAAAGTCAATCAATTAAATGATAATTTATAAATCATTTAATTAATTAGACTCTTTCGAATGTAAAACATAAACATAAATTTAATCCTTAATCATGCATGATCAACAAGATATGAAGTTGCAGTTTGACTATAGCCTCAAGTTGATGTTGCATGCAAAGTGTTAATTTTAGATTGTGCATGGAGGAGATAAACATCAAAAATACTAAAAAAAATTCACTCATGCACAAGTGGGACTTGAATTTTAAGTTATACAAGTCATGCAAGTATTGAGGCTTTTTCTTCAGTTCCACATTAGTTCACAGGGGTATTTTGGTCAAGTGCATGGAGAGGTGGAGATTTCTAGGCACAGAGAGCAGTTTGCTTCAGTTTTGGACTATTTTTATCAGGGTTTCCTCTTTTGCTCGGATTTCACTTTGGAGTTATCGATTTTCACTTTAGTTGGCTTTTAGTTCTATTTTTGGCTGCTTTGTGCATGCCTTTTGTATATATTGGAAAAACTTAGTTATTTTTCCTGGTTCTTATTTTTCAAACTTTGTGAAGCTTTTATCTTTCAGACTTTTCTTTCTGCAAAGAGAATCATTTTGTAACTCATTTTTCAGTTTTTAGATTAATACAGCAGCAGGTTTACAGGTTCATCTTGTGTCATTTTGCAAAGATTCCTTCAATTTTGGTGAAATCAAAAGTCTGCCTTGTCATTATGATGTTTTTATGAATGATTTGATGAAGTTTTATTGTGTTTAATATCAAAACCTTTAAAGTTATTGTCTCATTTATATTTGCATGCATTCAAAATAGTGAAAATCACAGGTCTAGGGTTGTGTAACAGAATAATCTATTCTTTTTTGCTGAGAAAACTATGTTTTCCTTCAAAAGTGGTTTATTCAAGCCTTCCTTAGAATCATTTTTGTGTTCAAACTGTCGAATTGACTTGTGTGGATAGTTTTTCTGAAGTTCATTGTGAATCGTAGTTGCAAGTCTTTATCAATTAGGTGTATCACCATCAATTTACAGTTTTACGTGCATTTATTACAATCCTTCTATCCCTTTTCCAACACAAGTTACTCAATTATCAATTTGAAAATTTAATAGGAAGCTGACCTAGAACCCGGAGGTTTAATTTCGAATAGAGTACCCACAACTTGAAAGTATTCCAATGTTTCACGGGATTGTAGAGTTTTGCAGCTTTGAATGCGGGTGTTAATCCTCGTAATAATAAGAACATGATTTGTAAGGTAAGAGAATTGGCTATGCCAACTTCAATAGCCTTCTAACACAATTTATTAAGATTCAAATGAGATATCAAGTAGATAAAGATAATAACTCAATAGAGGAGGCTAGAGGAAAAAAGAGGTTGAAAGTTTTTGAAATCTTGAGGTAGCTTCTCACTTGGAGATTGTAGATTGTTTTAGAAGCACCACTACATTTTTGTCTATTCTTCAAGCAAGGGGGCTTGTCAATTTCATTGTATTTGTAGGCAGTTGATAATGTCTTGATCCATAAAGTTGGTGATTTGTATTAATGGATATTTGATAATATTTAAAATAATAGATCAAGAGGTGTCTATGTGGTTAGTTGAGTATGACTTGATTCACATAAGAAGAAATGTTGTTGCTATAGATAATTATGTGTCTCAATTCACACATAGAGTGATAATTTTGTAGATACTTGAATATTTCTTGATTCACAAGATGAGAGGTGGACTTGTGAATATTTGAGTAGTTTTTGAGTCAAAGGTATTTTTCAATGGTAGACCATCCACTAATGCATCTTGAATGAGGGGAGATTGAGTGGAGGTGTTTCATCAGATTTCTAGATGGGTTGCTTTGTTTAATCTATGTAGTGTTTCATCCTTGATGCATGAGCATCTGGGAAAATTGGCAATAAACATCAACCAAAAACAAGTTTCAAGTTTGAAGTAAGTTTTGGTGTGTTTTGGGGTTAATTTGACATCTCTTGGCTTTGGAAAGCTCTTGGTGTGTTCAAATTTGCATAAAGTCGATTTTTATCAAATCAACATTTTAAAGCTCTACAAGTAGTTTTCAAAAATTATTTTTGGAAAAATCATAAGGATTGGAGTAGAATACTTTGGTAAGGGAATTCATGGAGGTGGCATGTGAAATATGCAAAAATAAATAAAGTCATACATTTTTCAATTTGGGAGATTTTAATGCCGAAAGTTAAAAAAATTGTCAGCAATTTATTAAAAAGTTTAATATCTCATTATTTTGGAGGATAGGTGTAAAATCCTTTTTCAAGGGTCCATGGGGTACTATTCCATGCTTGCACACCAATTTTTGTGTGAATCGGAGAACTTTTATTTTTTTCGCCTATCAACACCCAATTCGACACTTTCAGAGTACCAATTTGATCAATTTTATTATGGAAGGGTATTCTGAGGATCATGGAAATTAAATATCAGTTTTTATTCCTTCATTAACTATTTATCTATTGCATAAATAATGTGGGGGTGTTTGGATCATAAAAAGATAAAAAATCAAGATTTTAGATATTTTAAAATACCCAAAATACAGAAAAACGCCTCTGGCAGTAAAGAAAACACCTATTGGAGTTAATGGAGGCTTAAAATGTCTCATTTAACACTGCATAAACTTAGAATATGGATAGATATGCTTGAGGAGAGTGGGGCACCCATTCTGAGGCAATAATTGATAATTTTTAATGCATTTTTTTGGGGGTTTTTAAAAAAAAACGTGGGAAGAAATTTGTGAGGAATGGGAAGGAGAAAAATACCTCTGTAGAGGTATTTGTTGGGGGTTTTGGTTGCAGGTTTGAGCAACACTAGTAAAGGAAAGACAAGGCACCAGTGTGTGAGAAGTGTAGAGATTTTGGAGTCGTGTGAAAATCTAAACAACAACAAAGAGAGCTTTGGAGCAGAAAGAAGAAGCTACAAGGAGAACATTTAGAAGATTTGATTTCAAAAATGTATTGAGAAATTTGTATTTGTATAAATTTGAATGAAAGAATTTTTAGGTTTGATTTGAAATGGTTTCTCTCTTTGTTTAATCTCTATTATTTTGTGAGTTGTGGATTGGGTTGGTTTTTGTTTGTATCAGTGGTATCAGAGTCAGAGGGTCTAAGTGCATAGGAAGAGCGTTGAATGTGAGGCAATCTATGCCAAGACCTATGGGTGGAGAATGAAGTTAGAGGATTAGAGTGTGTAGGCATATTGCCGAGCATGAGGCAGTCTATACCTGAGAGGGTGGGATGGGTCATGAGGACGCTCGTACAAATTTTTTTCTGGGAACAATATTGGGAAGAAGTGGAAAATAGGGAGCACCGTGAAGAGTTTGAAAAGCTCCAGTCTTAAGTGAATATATTAGAAAATAATATTAAAGAAGAAATGAGAATGTAGGAAGAGAGATATGAGAAGAATAATATTCTCTTAGAAGAGGACATCGAAAAGAAGAGAAAAAATAAAGAGTGTTGCAGCCCTTTGGTAGGGTTGAATGTAAGAAAGAATATGTGGGGGTAGACCACACAAGTGAAGAAGATGATAAAGTACAAGTTGTAGAGATAACATGTGAATGGAGTGCATTGTGTGAAGTGGATGAAGATGGTTTCAATCAGAAATTGTGAACATAGATGGTCCTAAATTTGACAAGTGGGTTGGTGAGGAAGAGGATGATCTCTTGTTGAAAGAAGAAATGAGGATGATAGATAGGTTATTTAAGAGGAAAATGTTGGATGAAGTTATCTTCAGTGCGAACAGTAAAGAAGGAGATGCAGCAAATAATGGTCCTTTGGAGGACATGACTACATGGGAGAAATCTGAATAGCCTTATGAAGATGCATATATGAAAGGTTTTGAGGATGAAGAAAATAATGTTGGGGCAACAAAGAAAGTAAATTTTGGTATTAAATTTAAAAATGTTGATTGTTTACCCTCTAAGGAAGAGATTGCAGTAGTAGAAGATAAAGTTGTAGTTGAAAATGGGTATGTGAATGTTGCATATTTATATATAGACGTTGTAGATGATGGTGCAGGAGGAACTTGGTGGAGATGGTCGGTTTGTAGTGGGTTGGATCCCATGAAGAAATATGGAAAGGAAGAAGAGATATGGTGAAGAACAATGGTCTATGGTGGATGTGAGTCCACGAGAAGGATGAATAGAGTGCACACTTGGTGGAGGAGGACGGCAAGAATCTCAGCTAAGTGCTGGAAGAGGTGAAGGAAGAAATTTCTTTTGTCTAAATCAGCGATTGAGTTCATTGCAGGTTGTCCACAACCTGAAGGATTATTCCTACTACTCCACTCCATTTTGTGAGTTCTGCTCACAAAAGTTTTCCTAACCAGCTTGTCTGATGAAGGAGCATCTAGGTAGATTGGCAATCAGCATCAACCAAAAACAACTTCAAGTTTAAATTCAGTTTTGGTGTGTTTTTGGGTTCATTTGACATCTCTTGGCTTTGGAAAGCTCTTGATGTGTTCAAATTTGCATTAAGTTCATTTTTATCAAATCAACATTTTAAGGCTCTACAAGTAGTTTTCAAAAACTATTTTTGGAAAAATCATAAATATTGAGTAGAATACTTTGGTAAGGGCATTCATGGAGGTGGCATGTGAAATATGCAAAAAGAATTAAAGTCATACATTTTTCATTTTGGAAGATTTTAACGTCAAAGTTTGTTAAAAAAATTGTGAACAATTTACGAAAACATTTAATATCTCAAGATTTTGGAGGATTGGTGTAAAATCATTTTGCAAGGGTCCATGGGGTATTGTTCCATTCTTGCATGCCAATTTTTGTGCAAATCAAATAACTTTATTTTTTTTCACCTATCAACACCCAATTCGACACTTTAGAGTACCAATTTGATCAATTTTATTGTGGAAGGGTATTATGAGGGTCGTGGAAATTAAATATCATTTTTTATTCCTTCATGAACTATTTATCTATTGCATAAATAATGTGGGGGGCGTTTGAAGCATAAAAGAGATAAAAGTTCAATATTTTAGATATTTTAAAATGGCTAGAATAGAGAAAAATGGCTGAGGCAGTAAAGACAACACTTGGAGTTAATGGAGGCTTAAAATGTCTCATTTAATGCTGCATAAACTTAGAATATGGATAGCTATGCTTGGGGAGAGTGGGGCGCCCATTCTGAGGCAATAAATGATAATTTTCAATGCATTTTTTAGGGGTTTTTAAAGAAAAAAGTGGGAAGAAGTTTGTGAAGAATGGGAAGGAGAAAAATACCTCTGTAGAGGTATTCATTCAGGGTTTTAGTTGCAAGTTTGAGCAACACTAGTGAAGGAAATACAAGGAACTAGTGTGAGAGGTGCAAATATTTTGTAGTTGTGAAATTCTGAACAACAACAAAAAAAGTTTTGGAGCAGCAAGAAGAAGCTATTGGGAGAACATTTATGGAGATTTGATTTCAAAAATGTATTGAGAAATTTGTATTTGTATAAATTTGAATGAAAGAAGTTTTAAATTTTATTTGAGATGGTTTCTCTCTTTGTTTAATCTCTATTGTTTTATGAGTTGTGGATTGGGGTGGTTTTTGTTTGTATCAATCCTTGGTTTAGATTGATGTAACAAGGGGGAGAATGTTAGAATATTATATATTAGTATAGGATATAGGTTAGATGATATAATGCCCAAAAGTTTGCACCAAAATATAGTTAAAAATAAGACAAATTTCAAATTTTGATCACAAATATATGCATGATTCACAAAGGTCGCTTCATATCCATGCACTTCATGAAAGCATAACAATGTTTGACCAATCAATTATAAGCACTTGGTCAAGTAAGCAATTATTGTGACAATCATGATCAGGTTCAAGTGGAGACACAAAATCCACATCACCGAGATAGACCTAATTAGTTCAACTAACTAATCAATAACTTGAAACATAATTCAAATTTCATGTCAAATTATAAAATATATACTGATAGTAATCTCAAAGTAAAAATAAGACAACAAGACCTAGGGGCTAGACCTAGTCTTCGGGGGCTCGTCTCTGACAACCTTTCCTACGTATTGCACAAAAGCTTCATAGTTCAACAACTTGAATTCATCCAACTCATATTTGATTGACCAAAATTCCCACATTTCATCCAAGTTTAAATCACCACTATCTCACAATGGTACTAAATACAAGAATGATCAACAATGGTGTCATGCCCACATTTTAATGTGGATGTAACACAAATGTCACCAATTTTTTTGTTTAGACATTTTTTTATTTGATAGTCGTCTTTAATCTCCTAAATGTGTCCTAAAGTAATAGCATTGATAAGAGCCCCCCCCCCCCAAATGATTTATCACAACTTAATTCCTAGTACTTGATTTAAGATGTAGTTATTATCCTAACTTGAATAAACTGATTTAAGTGTAGGATATTTGTCCCCAAATAATTTATTTAAAATTTATGTGTATAGAAAGTTAGAGACTCAATGATAATAGCACTCATATATACCCTTTTTGTTACACATAGAAATATATTGATAACATTACTATGTTTTATCTGCCTTCCTCAATGATAAGGTATTTGTCCTTTCCAATTTAATTAGATAAGAACTCTTATCTATACATGCAATATTTTTATTTATAGTATCCTTTCTAACACTAAATTAATTATCTTACTCAATATTTGAATTGTGTACCACTTGGTTTTGATACTCCTTATAATATAGGATTAATGAGAGACTATTTGGGTGAGTTATCAATAATAATGTGAATTTAATATTTATTAGTGAAAAAATTAATTGATCTAACTTATAAGAATGCGGATTGTTCTAACACTACCCTTTAGTGTTTATAGGAGCCATACATTATCAATTTCATTTTTAAAATAAAAATGAAGTTTCTTCATAATAAAGACTTATTTAACAAACATACATGGATAAAATACATGTCAGGATCAAGATCATATATTCAAGACTACACAATATTTTTTTTCCACAATTTAAAACCTAATTTTATTAACTATGCTCACAAATGTGTCTTATAGAGTTCCTTATTGGAGCTCAAGCCTCCTCGAAAAAATCTCCCCCAAGTTCTTTACACAATGCCCTTAGGTCTTAACTAATACTCTAAGGTCTTAAAATCATTGTTACATCTTAGATGTATAGTGCTTTACAATTGAAAGAACAAATATAGAGGAAGAGAATATATAATGTATATAAATCCTTATGTGTATTAAAAATATATAGTTGACCACTATGAGGTGGCATTGACATGCACACTCCCCCTCAATGATAACTCCTTGAGGCCCTAGCATTGTTTAGAATGTAGAGGGTTTTACATTTCATAAAGGTTTCATAAATGTGGTTGATAAGATTCAAGCCTAAGTCTTCATGGCCATTAATGGCTACTAGAGTTAAGATTGGGTTTCCACAACCATAACAAGGAATATAACTACCATTTGACCTTCAATATTAATATAGCTTGAGAGTAATTTAATCATTGAGAACTTTTTTTAAAAAGTACACATCGATTTTAACATGCATTGTTCTTTGATGCATAAATAGAGTCTTGGCAAGAGAAATGCAACTTTGGATATTACAATAAAATAGTACTCTCATTGCTACCCAGATGAAGCTCGTCCAATTATTATTTTTAGCCACATTGCTTTCCATTATATTTCTACTACACTTGTATACTCATTCTTTGTGGATGAAAGAGCCAGGAGTGATTTTTTTTACTACCTCATGTGAGAGAACTTATACTATATTTTGAACACATAGCTTGAGGTATATTTTCTATCAATAGGATCACCAACATAGTCAATATCACAATAACCAAATATTTTTTTATTCTTTGTACACAAATAATAAAAACTATAATTAATTGTACATTTGATATACATCTTTTTTTTCAATGATTCATATATGGATCCTACATAAATTTAGATGAAAAACCTAATGTATAAGCAATATTTGGTCTAGATAGGGGTATGTGCATGGAAATGGGGTACCAAAAGGGGGTCTTAAGTGGTCTTTTTTTTAATTAGGAAAAATTGATCTTCGATGAGAAATTGAAGATAGTTATGCTCAAAATTTGAATACGCAACTTATATTAAAAATAGTGGAGATTAAGGGGTTCAAATAGGGGGAGCCCACAAAGTTCTCTTGTTTTTGTCAAAAAAAATTAATATAGTGTCTGGTGTGCCCCCTAAAATTTTACCTTTTTTTAGTATTTAAAAAAAACTTCAATGAAAAATTAACTAATGTTATGTAATTCATGTCTAATTTTTCTAGTAACTTTTTAATGAATATATGGTTTTTTACTAATTTTCAAAGTGGACACATCATAAAAATAAAAAAATGAGCGTGATCCCCCCTAATCTTTTGAAAATTAATCAAAAAATAATTGTTTTTAATGTGTAGAATATAGTCTAGTTTGTGGGTCGGGAGCCTAGTTGGATTATCTAAAGCATCTTGTTGTGTGCAAGAGGTCACGCAGCCTAGTCTCCCCCCATCCCTATGGTACTAAAGGGCATGTCACACTAGCGTCACCGGTCACATGAAAAAAATTTACCAGGTGCACTGTAGTTTATAGGGGGGCTACTCGATTCCTATAGTCTAAAAAAATATAATACAACTTCTAGTTTGTAAAAATGTTTTTTTTTTCAAATTTTGATGAATGGATAAAAAATGAAATAAAAAATACCATACATAAGTTTTTGAGAAAATGGAGACACTACAAAATTAAATTAAAGATCAAAACCTTAACATATTTGAAATGTAGAAAAAATACATGATTAAAAATCTAATAGACGACTCAATGTTATTATGGTATTTTTTAATCCGACATTGAAAACATGCAAACTTGGTGGAGAGTAAGCTCTAAATTGTGTCATTTTTTAGAATATGCAAAACACGTGTCTTTGGGAATTTCCATGTAATTCCAACACTTTGGTTTGAATTCCCAAAGAAAATCCAACCCTAAAGGTTGAAATTATCTAAAAAATATAAAATGTGAATGTGTTATAACACACTCATATTTGTGTGAAAAAAATGAAACCTACCTTTTCATCTATGCCTCCAAGTATCTCTTTATCCATATCTTTCCCCACCTCTATCTCCCTATCCCTCTCTATATTTCTATATCTCCCTCTATCTATATCTCTTCCTCTCCCTCCTCTCTACATCTATCTCCATATCCCTATTTATCCCTCTATACATCCCTCTCTTTATATATCTCCCTCTCCCCTCTCCCTCTCTCCCCCTTTCCCCTTCCCTTCATCCATCTCTTTCTCTTCCAATATTTCCCTATCTCCCCCTCTTTTTTTCTCTCTCCATCTCTATTTGTCTATCTCTACTTCCCTCTATCTCACCCTTTCTCTCTCCCTATCCCTCTCTATCATTTATATCTCTCCCTCTCTATATATTATGCTCTCTCTATTTATCTACCTACACTTCTCTCTATCTCACCTCTCCCTATCCCTCTATATATATCTCTATATCTTTGGACCTCTCTCCCTTTCCCTCTCCCCTCTCTCTATATATTTAGATATTTCTCCTCTTCCCTTCTCTCTCCCTCTCTATACCTAGCTCTCCCCCTCTCCCCCTCCCTTCCTCTTTATATCCCCCTCTCTCTTTCTCTTCACATATTTCCATATCTCCCCCTCTCTCTTTCTCTTCACATATTTCCATATCTCCCCCTCTCTCTATCTCTATTTTTCTATCTCTACTTCTCTCCCTAGCTCTCTCTATCACTTATATCAGTCCCTCTCTCTCTCTCTATCTCTCTCTACTCAAAGCAGGTTATAAAACGAGCACATTTATTAGAATTCTAAAATGGTAAAAAGGTATATGGATCTCATCATTCAAGACCCACACACTCTATTTTTCTCTGACATATGCATTTTATTTGACATGGAAACACACATTTCATTGTGTTGATTAAATATCAATCATTAGTTAAAAATTCCAGGTCACCTTTTTTTGTTTTGTCAATGTAGAAGAACTAAATTGCATGTTTTTAGATTGAATTTGATAGTATGAACTTATATTTTCATGTTTTGGAGATTTGGAATGATAATTATCATTTTTTTTTTTATTTGATAACTTATACAATCAATTTTTCATATTTTGTACTAATTCTATTAGATTGATATAGAATTGAACATTATACCAAGGAAGTTTTGGAGGAGTGTGAAGCCAAAAATGAACTAGACAACATCATTCAATTCTTGAAATAAAATCCCCTAGTTTAATGTACATTCTCTTTGTCTTTGTCCCTTTTTTCATGCCACCTTGTCAACATAGTTCATGTGCTACATATCCTAGTGCCAATTCACTTCATTGAGCCTAATTTTCATGCTAAGAAATTAATTAGGTTTATAATCCTAATGTTTACTTCTATTATTATCATGAAGGTCACCTATTTCAATATTTCCCTATTCAAAAACCTCATTTCTATTCCCATCCTCTAATGGTTATGCATCCTTCCCTTCAACATCAATACATCTCTAAGAAATCCCTTTGTAAACTCTACATAAACTTTTTCCAACCTCAAATATCAACACCATCCTTAGTAAAACTAAATTATAAATATTTAATAGTATGTGGCTCACACTAAGTATCTCATCAAATGCTTGAATTCTTATAAATTAAGGGGTGCTAAAATTAGACCATTCCCCCATTAGATGAAATATAGTTATAAAGAACACATCTCAATAATAATGGGCGAGGAAAATTTTCTTCATAACAACCAATATTACATCATGATGACCTTTAATAATCATTACGTGTTACTCTTTATAGAACACTTCATGAATGGTCTCCTTATTCATGTCTTGGAAGATATTATGGGTAACTATATCATAAATAAATTTTATAGTTGATACCTTGACAAGATCTTAATGATGGAGGAATATGATGAAGTTCTCTCAATTGTATGGATACTAAGAAGAGATCTTAATCCAAGAGTGGCTAATCTATTGGTTGTTAAATGACCATCACTCTTTTCAATCCATCATTTAAGATTATATATAAATTCATAGCCTTTATGATGAAATCAATCTCTCAATGGAATGTAAGATTGAAATAAAAAGATAAGTGGCATGAAGGGAGAACCCCTAAGTGGATATACATAAAATAACATATGAAAGAAAAATCAAGATAAAAAATATAATATAGAAGGTTAAATGAGAACTAAAGAACAAGAAAAATCACAAGAAACAAGACACACTTAATTCCAATTTTATGATTATTTTATTAAGTATATTATTTTCTATAAGGTAAGAAGGGTTTTAAAAGGGCCCAAAACCTTGTACAAAGTGAAGAAAGGAACATAGCCAAACACTAAAGCCACAAACTTGCTAATGGAAGCAAGGAATGAAACTCACAAAAAGAAGAGAAATAGTAGAAACACCACAACAATATAGCGGAAACACCACAATAATAAATTATCAACCAACACCTGGCCACCAAGTAACCAGGAGAAACTTTTTGGTTTTAATGGGACCTGAAACCCTTAACAAGCAGGTTTTAAGGGACCCAAAACCCAAACCACAAGAAATGATGACAAAGAAGCAATATTCAATCTACAACAAAAAACTTGCACACCAGATGTGTATCATGATCCTATCAGAAATCTCCATATCTACCTCAATAGGAGACATTAAGAGCAACCATAAGTTGAAGCACCAAAGCAACCATTCCAGCATCCCAAAACTCTCCACCTCAATAGAATATTTCAAAGGAAAAACAAAGCCAAAGATAGCAACAACCCCTTGCAGCAACACCAAGCCCCATCAACTAAACTAAAATCCACCTCCTTGAGTTCACAACCTCCACCTCTAAAAGGAGAAAATGAATAAAAGAAGAAAGGGTGACAACAGTACCCATAACCCCAGAAACCTTCTGGGTAGTTTGGGCCAACAAGATTTCCAAGAGAGCTTTCAGGCTAGACCCCACTAAATACCTCTGCAGAAGGAGGTAAACAACCTATAGTTTCACACATCTAGAGAACCATCTCCTCTGAGATAAAATAGAGAAGGCTTCATTAAACTTGAGACACAAGAATGCCTCATTCACAGGGAGCCATGTACCAATAGCCTCGAACACCATCCAAAAACCCAATAGCATAAACATAGTTTCACCATACACATTGCTCCATTGGAAGAAATCCCCACAAGAGATAGAGAAAATACCTAATCTACAACAGCCAACATCATAGCTAACCCTAAGCAAAAATAGGGTCCACAAAAACTTCATAGCTCCAAGACAACCACCTTGCAACCACAATCCAAAAGTAGAATAGAGGGGAATAGGCACCCCATACAGCTTGACATGGTCATGGAAAGATAAAACTTCCATAACCTAGAATAGAAAAACCATCCTTCAAAGAATGGAAATCCCCAACGAAATAGTCAACATCCAAGAGCAAGCCTTGGCCCAGAAACAGTCCACACCAATGCACAAACTAACCAGGAAGGAAAGTAGGGAATCCTTCACGAGACAAGCCCAAAGAAGAAGGGAATTCATAAATAATCTTAACAATAGCTCAAAAACCTCCACAAACAAAATCCTAAAGGCACATAGGCCACAAGAGTAGGGGAAACCAAAATCCGAGCCCAAGAAAAGCACCAAACATAGCTCCAAACCACCACAAAAAAAATGATAGAACCATCACAGCAAGATCAAAAACTCCCTCTAATGAGAGAGTCGATCAAAGCCCTCAAACCAAGGAAAAATCATGGGTGTGGGGAGAGAAAGTGTGGAGTAGAGTCAAACTAAAATCAATGCAGCACACAAAACAAAAACTAAACAGGCTCAAGAGAAATAATCCAACACCTATGCAACACTAACAAGGGGTGGGGAGAAAGCTCAAACCCCACATGCACCACAAACAACATAATTCTCGAAGGGGGAAGCAAACAAAAGGATCCATACGCAAGCACCAAAACACCACCATTGACTCCACCATCATCCTCTGCATCCATCTCACCATCTCCAGCGATTGAAAAATTCAAACCTTCTTCACCACGCTCATTCTCACTCTTCACCTCCGCGCCCATTCCACGTCCCATTAAGTATATTGTTATCAATTTCATAGGTCTACAATTAGTGTAATCCCTCTTTACCTTCTCCAAGGATTGGCTATGATGAATCCCACATTAGTAAAATAATGATGTCCTCCTTTTATTTTCATTATTTCTTGGTACATGTGTCATACTTTATTCAAAAGGATCTTTTGAAGGAATAAAAATATCTAATCCACTACAAATATCCAATTCACTACATACATGTGTTAGAATCCAAGATCACCTGCATGCAAATGGATACCTGTCACATGCAAAAGACATGCAAAACCAAGAAGATGTTCTGCAAACCTCAAAGTGTAAAATGCATTATCAGAATCTCAGTTATTACAAAGAGATCAATCCTTATGAAGGAGATCAAGAAACCCTAAAAGGGAAACCCTAAATGAAACCCTAGTGTGCACACTTAATAATTAATCAATTATTAATGTGCCTAAGTTTAGCTTAAGCAACTAGAGGAATAAGTGACTTAATTAATTAACCAGTATGATGTAATTAATTAAGCGTAATAAAATTATTACTCTAACACCCCCCCTTAAGATGAACTTAGGAAGAAGCTAAAACACTAGAATAAGATGCATGCAAGAAAAGATGGGTCCCGGCAACTAGGCCTGATCAGGTACCCATTTAAAAATGCAAGAAAGAGGTAGAGGAGGAAAACCCAGTGGGACAAAACCCCCCTACAATGATATGACATGCTGCAAAGAAGCACTGGAAGAACACTGTAGAGTAACACTGGAACCGCAATCTGGCAAGCAAGGAAAGATACTTCTGTCTACACGAAACCATATCGGAATCATAATGATGCAACAGCAGACCCGATGCCACGGAACACTCGAAAACTCCAAACGGGAACAACTCTAGAATCTATGAAGCAGCAGTCAATTATTAAATGATGTATCACTGAAAATGAAGTGCAAAGATGCAAGAAGCACTCTCCCAACTGTCAAAATATCCAAGTAATCTCCAAAACACCCATCGGGCCAAATCTGGAATAATGAAAACCTAGGACAGATACAGAAAAAAGTGCATGGACAGCAACATAGAGCTCCTCAATACCTTTCCAACGCCGCAGAGATAGCGAAAATCGGAGATCGTGGCAAAAAGTTATGAGCTCGGAAGCATAAAAAGTACATCTGACTTCAACCAGCAATAAATGCAGTAAAACAGGAAAATACTAAAAAATAAACTGCACCAAATGAAAGTGCTCGGAACCAGCTTTCCGGCGATATCTTGTTTGCCCAATTTCGATACCGTATGCCCAAGTTATGCAAAAAAGAAAAAAACTGCTTCTTTAGAGAAAACTAGGGTTAGGAGGGGCAAGGAGGGGCCGTACAGACGCTGACATCATGCTGACGTCAGCGGTTCACAGGCATAAATTTGACGGCCTGCAGACCGTCGTCGCAAAAAATCGGCCCTCCTGCAAAAAAATTTGGGCCCCTGGTCACCCATGTGACCGCGGGCGCAGAGCAGGGGGCTAGGGCGGAGCAGGTGGTTCTCCACAGGACCACGCGGGTGCTTTGAGGCCGGCCGGGGGCTGGGCGCATAGCGCCCGGTCCCCCATGTGACTGTGGCCTGGCTGCATAGAGCCCGCCGGGGCTGGTCCGGCCGACGGAGCCACTGGCGGCGGTGGCGCGTGGGTGGCGCCCGGGTGGCCGCCGGGTGGCGGGTCGGCGGCGGCTTTCGTTCTGAACTGGGAGCGCTGGCGCAGAACTCGAGAAAGGTCATTTTCTCAATTTTTGTGCAATTTTCGACCTCGAAATGCGTGCTGGGGAGGCCGTACGGCCTCCCTGGTAAAAAAATTTTGCCTCCCAGATCAAGATCACCAAAATCAACCAAACGACAGGCGTTCCTAGGGTTTTGAGGCGCTGCGAACGCGATGGGGACGTCCGTTTGAGCCCATAGTGTGCCAAAAAATCAGCTACCCCCAGATCTTGTAGGAAAGATGCCTATGGAAACCCTTGCACTTGAAACTCACTGAGAAGCCATATCTTTAGATCACGAACAAGCAGCTGCAGGTCTGGAGCTCTGATACCATGTTAGAATCCAAGATCACCTGCATGCAAATGGATACCTGTCACATGCAAAAGACATGCAAAACCAAGAAGATGTTCTGCAAACCTCAAAGTGTAAAATGCATTATCAGAATCTCAGTTATTACAAAGAGATCAATCCTTATGAAGGAGATCAAGAAACCCTAAAAGGGAAACCCTAAATGAAACCCTAGTGTGCACACTTAATAATTAATCAATTATTAATGTGCCTAAGTTTAGCTTAAGCAACTAGAGGAATAAGTGACTTAATTAATTAACCAGTATGATGTAATTAATTAAGCGTAATAAAATTATTACTCTAACAACATGTGTCATATTTTATTCATATTTTATAATTATTGAATAATATTTTATTCTTTTAATATTTATATTATTATAGTTTAATGATTTATTGTATCATTACTTCACTAATGTCCATGTCTTACTCATGTGATTGATATAGAATTCATCATTGTGTCAAGGAAATGACCAAATACTCGAACATGGGAGGAGCGTGAAGCCGACACTATAAATAAAAGAGAATAAATGAGTCTACTTCATGAAAGTAAGAAATCGAACACCATAGAAGAACACATATCATTTTTGCAAATTGAATATGGAACATGAATCATTCACTCAAAGCATGAAAGATAATACTTTGGATAAACAAATGTAACGAATAAAAAATCTTTGTGCAATGAGAAAAAATGAATCTCGAAGTTGAAGGTACATCATATTTTCCATCTCAAGTTGAAGGCACAATATCTTTCCCATCTCAAGTTGAAGGTACATCATCTTTCCCATGTCAAGATGCTATTGAAGAACACCTCCTATATTTTCCATAGAAAGTCTAATTTTTTAATTGAAATTGATGAGAATGTTTTAAAATTGATGGTTGATAAGATTCAAAAATGTAATTGTTAACTAAATGTGAATGAAATATGGAAATTGTTTTTTTTAAAGTTAAATGAAATTGGAAGATGTCAATTATTTGTTGAAACGATGAGAAATATAAAATTTAGACCCATAATGAAGATTATTGGCCTAAGAACATCAGATACTTCAAGTGAAAATCCTATTGTAAAATCTAATGAGTACATATGAAAGTGTGGGTTCCACCTCATGCACCAAAGGTAGTAATGTCATGTGGTGTGTAATTACATCAACCATAGTAAGTAAACAAACAAAAAAATATCACCTAATAAAAAAATAAGTCAAACACTAAAAATAAACTATAGAAAAGCACTAATAAAAATAGTTGGATACACATGAATAACAAATATCATAACAACTGGATAAAAAAGAAATTATAGCTGAGGTGGCACATCCATTGGGTCCACATTTCTTCCACTATCACCCATCTTTTGCAGCCTTATATCTATCATTTCTCTCCTGTATTTTTTGCTTGCCTCTTTCTTGAATTGTTGAATATATTCTGCATATGCTTCTCCATCATCACTAATTATATCCTTAATTGGTAACTACACCAAATCCAAAGCATTGTTAGGATTCTTCTCATAAACAATTTGAAAAGGTGATTTACCTATGGATTTGGTTTTATGTAGCATATTTATGTAGGTTTGCATACTAATATGTTTTCTCAAGAGTGTATGATAAATTCTCCACCTAGATCTTTGAAAGAGGATTTATTTTGAGTTTTTTTGTGAAAGAGTGGATGGTCAATTATTTTACAAGAAATCATGCTTGGATGTAACATGTGATAGTTGTGGTGGCTTACAATATTTTAAAAACTATGTGAATATGGAGAATACACATGCAATTGGAAATGAACAAGTAAGTTTTTAAAAATATCAATTAATGGCATATAATCTAAAATATGGTAAAGAAGAATAAGTGTGTAAATTGGTGAGTGAAAAAATAATAGTGTATCAGCTTATGTCTATTTTTGGAGAGAATATAGTGTATGAGTATGCAAGGCATACCCATAGAGCTTGATGGTTGGACTTGCAATTCAATTTATGCAAAGACACATTTTAGTTGTAGAATTTATAGAGAAACATACACTACAACCACAAAATAAGGTTTAATCATAGTATTAAAAATCCACTCATGTTTTTATATTTGTGTATATAGCATTCATTCATGCACTTGACATTATAGAGGAAGATAGGATAATCTTGAGGGAGTATCATTTTTCTATAGTGATAATCGCACACATTCTACAAAGTTTATGCAAGGTTTATTTCAAATGTTCTACCATGGTTTGGCTATTAGGAACATCACATTTGGTCAACATATCATATGGTCAAATGATTTTGCATCACAATTCAAGAGCTCATAGATATTATATTAGCTGAGTAGGACGCATAATATGAGTGGTGTTCAACATAAGTGAAACTTATTTGAGGTTGGTCATTGGAAGAGGGAGCATGATGGTACAAGAGCATGTATTAAAATATCCTTATCATGATAATATTTGAAGTACAAAGATAGTGCAACTTTAACAGTTGTAGCATCTACCATTGAATGGTGTAATGCTACAATGGGTCCAAGTAATGAAGGTAATTCTACAGTTCATACTTTTTTGGTTGGTAGATGAAACTAACATTACAAAATAGGAGGATTTTAGTACATTGATAGGATCAAGTGAGCTCCACTATTTTAGAAGCTCAAATGTAGGTTCATGGAACTGTTACCTATTTTTAGCTATTGCTCAAAATAGTTAGAGCTAAATTGCAAATTTAAGCCAAAAGGTACACAAGACATCCAAAATTTTCTGCTAAGTACTCATTATTGTGTAATGATTGATTACAAGGTGAATTTCAATTATATTATGCAAGAACATTTCGAAATAATATCATAAGCTTGCATAAGTAATGTTGTTTTTATTCATATTGTAAAAACCAAAGTCCCACACAAGTCGTGGGAATAGCTTAATTTTATTTTCACAATCAAATAATGAATACAAAATCAAGTTGTAAACTACACAACTGAAGCTAATGTAAACAAGAGAAAGGGAGATATTTGTAACGCCCCACCACGCAACCCTAGAGGAAGTTGCAAACAACAACTTAAACAGGCTATTTTTTTTTTTTTGCTTAAGAACAATTAACATGCAATTTCACTAACACATGCCATCAACCTCTATGGTTACGAGACAGAGGTTATATAGAACCTCAACAAAAAACATGAACTTAATCCATGACATTCATTTAGTCAATGATTAAACACATACATTCCAATAAGATGAATTACATCAAACATAAAGATAACTTTCCATTTCAATAATTCATAATTAAATATTACAATTACATCTCTCATTCCCCGAATGAGGCAAGGCCAATAAATAAGTTTATAAATACAACTTCCACCTCGATAACAACTGAGGGGTAAAAAAATACAAGAACAACTAAAAAGAAATTAACCAAGAACTGATACTGAAACCCACGAGCTCTCCAACTGGAAGTCTCATCCACAAGAACATGAAGAAAGAACCCAATGGATTTAGGTGCACGCCACCCAACCAAGTGGAACCCAAAGGCCCACCCCCCGTGCTAGGAGATAGTAACCAGGAATCCTAGCCAAGACCATCTACCTCTAGACATAGGCTAACATAAACTGAACCAAACTGAAACAACCAATCACATGAACCTCACAAGTACAGCATAAGATCAACACATGTACAACTCAAGTACAACTCAAATACCATGCAATTACAATACAAGTACAACTCCACATGGTCACATTGCTTCCAGAAATAAAGCAGAACAAGTATGTTATGAGAGCCATACACACAGAATCAAACACCAACCATGGTCACATCAGGTATGTTACGGAAACCATACCCACAATAAACAAGTAACAACTATGGTCACACAAAGTGCCATCACACAGCACATCATGAGTTACCCACTTCGGATCATCAAGATGGTGGCCTCAACCGATCCTTGGCCCTCATACTTACTAATGCAAAATCAAAGGTCAATTGTTTTCCTAGACAAAGTGTCATCACACAGTTCGTAATGAGTTACCCACTGCGGATCATCAGGATGGTGGCCTCAAACCGATCCTCGGCCCTCATACTTACTAATGCAGAATCAAATATCTTTCATACAAGATAGATGACCTTTTCGTTACCAGCCTTCCCACCCATTCCAAGCCTAACCGAGCACTTGGGTCTATAAGTGAGGCATAATTATCTTTTTAGAGTGAATTACTACCCAAACTACTAAGTATATTGATTTAGTTATCACTTAATTACACCACTTCTAAAGGTTACCCAATCTTGCCTCTTTCGGGCTCTCACCCCAAACGGAAGCCACTCTTCTACTTGACAACACACATAACATCCAAACACCAAGGGTACAAGTGCAACAAACAAGGTATCACAACCACTCCTTCCTCAGGAGGCGACACAAACTGAAACACACTCCAACATTAGAGGCAACAAGACATATAGCAAGGTCACTCCTTACAAGGAGACACGGATCCCATAATCCACTCCTTTCTCAGGAGACACAAAACGTCCCCGTTTATAGAAACCGGGTAGACACTGATAACTTCCCATGCACTACCCAAGGGATACAAACCAAGTTGACTACATGACACGACAACCCATACATTAAAGGACCCCCATCTGGAAGACTTACAAATAAAAGGCGCTTAACCCACTTCTCAAACAAGAATATGAAGGGGACAAGAATTCACTGAAGCCCCATGAAATAAACTACCTTTGGATATTCTAAATCCATTTCAGACACTAACATTCAGAAATTTACTACATTATATAAACCGATACAAAATACGTCTTTTCCAGACATGGGAGAAAGTTAATACTTAATCCCCTACTTGCATTTAAATAATAATAAAATAACCAATTGATTCTACTAATCAAAATACCATAATATGAAGTAATTATCATTTCCTCATTTCAATATAACCATATGAAAATAATTAACTTGACTTGAAGATATATTATTTTAAATCAACACTATTCCCAGTAAAGTATTGTTTACAAACAAAACAATGATTTCAATATATTTTCCATTCCCCTAATTAAACTTCAGTCTTGCCAGTAGAAAAACAATAATTTCCTATGCATATTAAATTTACATCACAACTATACGTATATCCATTTAATTAGAGAAACAAATCATCTATATAATATTATAATATTATACAATATAATATGAATAATTAATACATATTATTCTTAAAATAATACATATTAATATATTAATATCATAATATAATAATAATATTATATATTATTTAATAAAAACAATAAAAAATATTTATATATATTAATATTATAATATAATAATATAAAAATTATATATATCATAATATTAAAATATATATTAATATATATATTTTTTGATTAAAAAAAAAGCGAAGTTTTTTTTTTGATCCGCGCGTCGGTCTCAATGGGTGGCCGCCTTGGTTCGTGGGCCGCACTTTGCTTTGGGGCCGCGCACCCCACAGGGTCGGTCGGCTGTGTTTACACACAGCCAACCCCCATTAATGGGGGCGGCGACTGTGTGTAAACACAGTCGTCCACTCCCATGTGGGCGGCAACAAGAAAGGGTGTGGGGTGTGGGGAGGGGTGCGCTGGCCGTGGCTCCCTCCACCCACCTCCCATCGGGCGCAGTGGGGGTTGAGCCCCTAGCGGCCTCCCAACATTTTTTCACATAAAACCCCCATTAAAAAAAACGGAAAACATGATTTTTTTTTAACTGCGGATTTTAAAACAGAAAAAAGCTCATTTTTAATTTTGGATTCTTTCAAAAATATATTTTTAAACCAACATGAATATATGCATATATATATATATATATATATGTATGTATATATATATACTTTTCAATGTATATATATATATATATATATATATATGCATTTTAGGTTTAAAAGACAGAATAAATTGAGAAAACCAGAATAATATGAATATAAGAACAATCTTTTACACTCAGAAGCATCATTTCTTTTCAAGTAAATCAATTTTAAAGAGGATCTTCTTGCTAATTTGAAGAACAAAATTCCAACCTTTGCTTTATTTGAATTCAAACAACAAAATTCAAAACTCTTTCCACAAGATCTTAAACCATTAATATTTAAAATTCAAAACTCAAAGCCAACCATTTAAAAGAATGAACCTGTTTTTTTTTTAAATGATAGCAGATCCTGATGGTGATTGATTCCCTCTTCAGATCCACAGGTTCTATCAGCTTCTTCCAAAAACCCACAATCTTCAACAATTTCTTTCTTCTCTTTTTAATTTAGTCTTTTTCCAAATTTTCATGAACTTTCAAAAATTGTGAAGCCAAATTCAACATAAGGATAAAACCCTAAAAATCCAACAACCACCCTCATAAATTTCTGAAAACAGAAAATAGACAAATATCTCTATATTCAAATTTTTGAATTCAAATTCCAAAATTGACTTTTTATGCATTTTCTTTATTTTCAATTTCAACAAATATAACAATAACTTCAACATAAATAAATTAACTTCTTTCAACCAATCAAATTTAATTAATTAATAAATAGATTTAATCAACGATTAAATTATTTATTAATTAAATTAAATTAATAATAAAATAAATTACATTTCAACATAATCACATAACACATTAATCCACAACTTAAATACATTAAGTCATTTAAATCACCCAATTTACTTGCAATTTAAATAAATTCAAGGCCAAATTGAACAAAGTTAAAACAATCATAACCCGACAACACCAGACGACACACAAGACTAGGGTGACAACTTGGCACAGAATCCTAGCTACTATCTCCCAATCGAATACCGTTGGGCAATGGACACACTCAACCCTATGAAACCAGGTGGAGTCGATGTCCTATACCTGTCAACCTGAAAATCAAGTAAACAACAACATATAGTATAAACAGCATAAAATACACACCGTGAAGAGGAGATCACGGAATCGCAGGGCACTCGCAAGCGAGTGATGCGATACCGTCCCCTTCACCAATACAATGCAACTAACCAGAAAATCTAACATATTAATATAATCCAAAGCATAACATCATTAATTCAAAAATCCATTTATGTTAATCCAAAACATGGCATAAGCTAACATCATATTAAAATACCATCACATCCAAAAGATAACATTAACGTCACTTAATAGATAGCGACCAAATAGAAGCCAAGTACCATAGTCAAGGTACAAACAAGAAGTACAACATAAGAGGACAAAACACTGTTCGATCAAAAGACAAAATGGAGGGGTATTACAATATTTGTCATTGCCTGTAATGATGAATTGTTTATACTCAATGTCTTCAACTTGTTGTGTCTCCAGTGCCTCCAGGTTGTTTCAGCTCTGAGCTCCAAATGCATCTACAAGATTTGAGAAAGGTGGTGTTAGAGAAATAAAAAATCACATCCTACCTCATGCCTATATTACCAACAGAGATGTAATACACATTCAATTAGGCATTCATCAGATGATTAGGTCATCAAAAAGACAAGATGATAAAGAGCACAAGGAGAATTGGAAGCTTTCAGCTTCGTTATGTTTTGCTAATACATTTGTTTCATGTGCAAAAATAGGTACAATCAGTCATTTTTAACCAATAGATTATGTTATGAGTGGTGAAAAATGTGGCTCACACGAGGGTTGAGCCCAACTCATAAAGAAAGATCTACAGGGGCAGCATATAAATTTGCAAATGATTATAAGAGAAAAACATTTTTTAGGTATGGAGAACCTACTTTCAGAGACATTTCATTCATCATACTGCTACAGGAGGCAGCCAATCTTCCTAGGCCCATGGTATTTAAATGTTGATAACTACAAGAATACAATGGTGCATAGCAAGTGCAATGCCATTTCATTGTTCTCTAAGCATGGCAAAGGACAACTAATGCAGTCAAACATCCATCATTCCTTCATTATGAAAGGTACAAAAGGAATATCACAAGGACACAGTCATAAGGAGCAATACAAATGAACAAATAGCTATAAGAGAAAAAAACAAAGGAAGGATGTAGGCACAGTTTATAGTTATATAAAGAAAATGCATCATACATCTTAGGTATAAGACTCAAAATTCAAAGATGTTCTACAAGACTATCATGATGATAGTAGAATCTCTAGTCAAATCATTTCCATCTTGGAGATTCAAAGCAAGGGGATTATCATATACATGAAGAGTAAACACTGGCACATGATTAATTCATCAAACATGAGTTACAACAATAGGACTGTCATGGTGATAGGTCACCACAAGTAAAATCAGACACATGCAGATTGCAGTAGTGGTGATAAGTGAAGTAAATATGAAAAATTCATTCACACAAGCAAAGCTTGTATAAGTGACTTTTCTCACAGCAGGCAACCATTCACACTGAAAGCACTTTCCATATCTGGGTTTGCATTACAGTCTTGATTGAATAATAGACACATAGAATGCAACAATAGTATTTCTTTCTGAGACAACAAGCCATACTTCCTAAGTATTTGAGACATTTGTTATGGAGGTGTAGTTCAATATAATGGATTGTGTATGTCAGATGAGTATCCAAGTGACCTTATCCCTGTTGACATCATTGCATATCAAATTTAAGTGTGAAATCTGCATATACGCGGGCTTTAGTGAGCAAATACATGTCCATTTTCAATAGAAGGAAACCTTCAAATCTTTTCAAAACAGGGTATTGGAAGCAAAAAACTCATAAAAAGATCTTGAATTCATAGATATCTTGGCACAGAATTATAGTCTTGGCCTGAAAGGGTATGGTGAAATCCTCAAGAGAAAAATCTTAATGGATTCAGAGATAGCTACAGACTGAGGGTTTACAAATATAGAATACCAAGAATGCAAAAAAGAGTCGTGACCTATTGAAACCCTTTCTCTGTAGAGATAGTCACAGCTTAAGGAGAGAGATACTTTAACGTAGGTAAGTTCAGGGTTTGTAATGGAAAAAGAAATCAAATATACAGCCGCGGCTAGAAATGTAGAGGTTTTATCATTTTTGCATCTATTACACTCAACTTGAGCTTCTTGCAACAACAACAAAAAAAGTGATGAATGCAGAGATTCAACAATATAGTGCTTACCCATTGTCAGCCTTCATGGAGACTTGAATATTTTGCAACAAAGAACCCATCACCCAAGTGTTATTTAAACTTTAGAAACACAATCATGGTGGCCTCGAAGAGAAGGATATTGACAAATGAAGCAAGAGTAAAATGTATTAGAAAATTTACTCATGGCTATAGCCAAGAAAGAAAGAAAAGCTTTCAAAAATGGAGTCTAATCACCAGATTGGTGACTAAAATGACTTACCATGCAATCTTCTGCAAGAATATCTTAGAAAATCACTAGAAACAACAGATAAATAAAGGATTCAAGCTCAAACCCTATTCTCCAACATGGCACCAGCAGTAGATTTCCTCCAGTTGAATGCTTCTCAGAGAAGTGAAAATGATAATAAGTTAGGGTTCAATGACTTTTTTGTTTCCATGCCCTAATTTGATAGTCATTTTTTACTATGTTTTACAAAAGAATGAAATTATTTCATATTGCAAATAAAATGATAAGTGTGGAGTGGTCAACCAATATACTAGGAATGGTGAATGCATATTTGCATAAATATGCTAGTATGATGTATGAAGCCTGTGATGTGAATTAAAATTTATAATTTGAAATTACCCTCCAATATTATTTGCATTATACAATGTAAGTTAATTAATGAAATGATGTATTATAAATCATTTAATTAATTTATCTATCTTAAAGTGCAAATATAAAACGTTAAGTGAAGATGGAGTTTGACTATAGCCTCAAGTTGGAGATGCATGTAAGATGCTTATTTTAGACTGTGCATGGAGGAGATAAACATCGAAAATACTATAAAAAAATTCGCTCATGCACAAGTGGAACTTTGATTTTCAGTTATACAAGTCATGCGAGGATTGAGGGTTTTCTTTCAGTTCTACATCAGTTTACAGAGTAGTTTGGTCATGCGCATGGAGAGGTGGAGTTTTCTAGGCACAGAGAGTAGTTTGCTTCATTTTTTAGTTATTTTTATCAGGGTTTCCTCTTCTTCTCATATTTCACAATTGAGATGTAGTTTTTCACTTCAGTTGGCTTTCAATTCTATTTTTGGTTGCTTTGTGCATGCCTTTTGTATATATTGGAAAAAATTAGTCTTTTTTCCTCTAGTTCTTATTTTCTGCCTTTTCCTTTAGCAAAGAGACCTCATGTAACTCAAATATTTTTATAGTTTAATGATATTTCAACAGGTTTTATAGGTTATGTTAGAGTATCATTTGCAGAGTTATTTCTATTGTCATTGCAAGTTAAATATTATCCTTCTTAGATTCAAGTGCTTTGGTTTTACGAATGTTTTGGATGCAATTTTAATGTGTTTAACGTCAGAACCTTTAAATTTTTGTCACATTCGTGAATGCATGTACACAAAAAATTATCTTAGTTGCAGGTCATAAACTGTGCTTATAATATATTCATATCTTTAAGTTGTGAAAGTAAATTTTTCCTTCATAAAGGATGAATTATCAGGCCTTTCTGTGGATCATTGATGCAGTTAGATTGTTCAATATGAGTTTTGAAAATAGGCTTGTAAGGAATTAGTTGTGAGTTAATCTATTTTCTTTAAATCAAATAGGTGCATCACCATAGTTCAGTTTTTCCAATTTTAAATTAGATTAAGTCCTTTTCCCTTTTGCCATCAAATTTTTAAGTCCATAATCATAGAATCATATAGGAACTAGCCTAGAATCTGGAGGTCTATCTTCGCCATAGGAATACCCACAGCCTAAAGATAGTTCTCATGTTTCAACAGATTGCTAAATTTAGTCATTCAAGCATTCGGGTGCAATCTATTTGATAACAATTTTTTGGCACGGCCAATGGGACCTTGAAGATCACTTCAGAGAAGGAATTTAAAGATACAAGCTGCTATTCTGATATATACAGCAGCATTTTTACCTTTCAGAGGTACAAATTTATACCTGGTGACTCCAAGCATATTTACTAGTTTCAACAAGACCCAATGCTAGTATGTTTCAAACACAAGCTTCATTTCTGATTTCTAGCTAATTATATGAGTAAAGATGTCGGGTTTTCATTGTCAGCATGTATACCCACTTCCGTTTCATGAAAGTCTTTCCTATCCACATCCTTGTCAGCCATATCAGGCCAGTTATGCTACTGGTTTTATCCCAAATAGCCAAATCACAACGAATAACCAGCATGCTTATTATGCTTTCCACCCACCCACCCCTGCTCAACCTCCATATCAACCTACATACGCTCGGATTCAGCTAAGAGGTTGATGTTATGAAGAATAGTGTGAATGACACCAAAGAGATACTGTCAAACATCGCAAAGTAGATAGAAGAGTCCAGGAGGCAAGAAGAGTTTGATATGCAGCAACAAGAGTTAGACTATCAAGCCTTTCTTCATGAGCAGGAATTGGAGACACAAAGGAGACAGTTTAAAGAAAAGATCAAAAGGGAGTTAGTTGTATAGGAGGAGCAGATCAAGTCTTTGCTTGCTCAAAAGCATGATATCCAAACAGCTTCTTGCATTTCAGATCAGTTTCAAGAGGAAGAACTTCATGTTACCCATTTTTAGCTTCAGCTCAAAACAGGTAGAGCCTAGACCCGAATTGCATTCATCTCAGGAAGGTACAAATTTTTGTTTGCTTACATATTCATCATATTCCAGAATTTGATTACTTGTGAATTTCAAGTGTTATTATGCAAATGTTTGTAACAGAGGAATTCATAAGTTTGCATAGTAATTTTGTTTTTAATTCATGTTGTAAAATTGAAGTCCCACACAAGCTGTGGGAGTAGCCTGATTTGATTCCTAATCAAATTTTGAATACAAGAAGCATAAATCTCACAACTGAAAATAACGTAAGAACAAGGAGAGAAGGCAATTCTTCATTTCCTGGAATGATGAATCATTGTCGCAGTCATGTTGATCTTGATTCAACTTCAACATCAGTTTCAGCTCTAGATCCAAGGTTTACCTACAAAATTGTGAGGGGTAGAATTAGAGCAATGAAAAATCGCATTCTACCTTATCCCTACATTACCAACAGAAATGTAATCTCACTCTATCATGCATTCACCAGATGATTAAGTCATAAAAAAGTAGATCATCAAAAGGAATCATTGAATCCATTGTGTTTTTCTAACTTGTTTGTTTCATGTGCAGATACAGGAAAAGTGATTGTTGTTTTGTTTCATTAAGTTTCAGTATGTGGGTTAAAATGAGGCTCCCACAAGGGTTGAGACCGAAATGCTAAGTTATCAGATAATGGGCTCGTCCAAGCTTATTTAAGAGGGAAATGCAATCTTAAAGTCATCATATCAGCATAATCATAAAATAATAGTGAGCAGGCATACATGTCCCTGATTGTTTAAAGTAGGAAAATTATAAATGACAACAGTGTTGCATATTAAGTACATTTTCAGAATGCATTGTTTGCAAGAATGCCAAGGTGATTGCTTATCAAATTTTATCATCAAGATATCACATATATCAAGGTATTTGCAGCCATATGAATCATGATACAATAATCTACAAGACAACAACATTACATGAAGATAACCAACATTCATTGATGATATGGTCAAAAAGAATTTTTCAGATTATAATGATATGGTATCAATACTGAAGGTGAAGATGTTAGAAGCTTCAAAAATCAGTCTAGGGCAGTAATTCATAAATATAGCTTTGTTCATAATGACCCCCAAACTGGGAAGAACAATCATATTCCTTTAAATGGAGCAGGTCAAGCAATAGTTACAAATAATTCATATATTGATTGGATGAGGCTTTATTCTCATACATTGTAAATATGGGTACAACTATCCATAGTGACATCTGGAGGAATGCATGATTGAAGCAAAGGAAAAGTTACAGGTTCATAAGGAAAATAGGGGGATATCTCTAGGGCTTTGACATTCCATAATGCTCTTCACAATGAAGCAAATATGCATGATAGACATAGCTCAATGAGAAAGAATAATCTTCATGATGAAAGGATTTGTTAAGACTCAAACATAAAGGATTACAATCCAAATCAGTCATATCATGTTATAATGAAAACAGAGGATACAATCCATATACATCAGGCTCAATTATAAGTCCCCAAGACATAAGAACAACATAGTCAATAGAGGATGAAGCATACAATGGGATGGGTTCTTCAAAATCACAGTCTATGTGAAGAGATCAGTGTGACTTTCAGCATGTAGGATTTTGTGTTATCATAAATGTGATTAAAACAGAGGTACAATAGAGGGAAAAACCATAAATGTTATTTTTCAATGCAAGTTCTGAGCTAATGAAGGAGGATTCAGACCCTTGTTTGAAAATAAAGAAAATTAGAATGGCCATGGCCTGACGCTAGCAAAAGATCATATAAAATCTTTCAAGAACTTACAAAAGATAAAAGAATTTTTTTCAAATCTGCAATACCTTCATAGAGTCTTCATGATGGTGCACACAAGAAATATTTCCAGACAAAGCTCAAAATAAAGAATGCTCATGGCGGCCAGATGAAGAAGATAACACAAAAAATGAAACCATCAGAAGAAGCAAGGGAGGTCGTGGCCTGTAAACTTGCAGGGAACTTTTCAAAGACAGAGAAATTTCCAAATTTAGTAAAAATCAAACTTACCATGTTCCAGACGTCCTGAATCTGCAAAGAAAAGGGGCAAAAAAGGAAAAGATGTCAAGTTGAGGCTCGAACATGGCCTAGGGTAGCTGATGGCGGTGCTTCCCAGCATCAAAACAAATGAATGAAAAATGAAATAAGAAAAATGAATTAGGGTTATAGAAATATTTTGCCTCAAGTCTTTTCTTTTAAAAGGATTTGTTCATGCATAGCGGGTTGTGGCATATCTCTATGCCTTTTATTTTATTTTTAATCATTTTACATATGTAATTAAGACTTAGTCAAAACAAGTCTTCTTTATATGCTTGTTTAGGACCTTTGTTTTATTTTTGCATTTAAAATCATATTGCAAAACTTTATTTTAAGTGATTTATTGTCACTTTTGAATAAATGTTATAAAATGCAAAAATATAATAATGTCTTTGGGGTATTTGATTTATTTAGAGGTTCTTTATTTTGCATTAAAATCATATTGTAAAACATTTATTTAAAGTGATAAATTATAAATCACTTTTAAATAAATGTTATTATTGAATGCAAAATAAGGTGCCTCTATGATATTTTTCAGGAGACTTAGTCAAATAGGAGTTCAAAATGGAGTCTTGAAGACTTGCTCAAATCATGGAGATAGTTGAGTAAATTATGCCAACATTTGGAGTCAAGATAGGGAGTTTGGAGCACAAAATTAGGAATTTCCTTTAGTTATGAGTTCCTTTTGACTTGGCTTAAGTCAAGGAGTGATTTGAGGCACATGGAAGCTTGTTACTTTCAGTTTTGAACCTGATTTGGAGGGCTTTTCTCTTGCATACGGCTCACCAAGTTGGTGAAACTTTGACAACTCTTGGTGGATTTGGTTGGCAATTTCATGCCTTATTTGGAGGAGAGGTTGACAACACATCAGTTTTGGAGCCAAAATTTGAATTTCAAATTTTGGAGGACCTTTCTATAAGTCTCTCTCTTCTTTCATTATTGGAGTTAGTTCTTGGTTTGGAGATTCTATGAGAGCATTTACTCAGACTTTTGTAACTCATGATTTCTTGAGATTTGTAATACAGATATCCTAGATTTTTCAACAAAGAAGCTTGTCTTTCCTTCTCAGATATGTCTTGTGCAAGTATTGTGTGTAAGCTTTTAGGATAATTTTTTTGTGATTTCCATGAAATCCTTCTTTTAATCTTATTGCCTCAACGTCTTGTTTAGATTCAGTATGTTATAGTGCAAGTCATTGACTGTGTTTCTTACATTTTTTTAATGCTTGTTATGAAAACATTATCATTTTCTTTCAAACAAACTTCAATCATAGAAGCCTATCAAATGAAGTATTTATGCAAAACATACTTGATTGAGCTGTGAATCCTTTAGTTTCAAATTGAGTTATCTTGTGAGATTTTAAAAGTAGTTTCAGGTCATCTTTCACATATTGGTGAATCACCTATTTTCAGTTTTATTTCTTTCTTAAAAGACCTTCTATCCCTTTTCACCTATTATTAAAAAATCAGTTTTACAAGAAAATTCAAAGGGAACCAACCCATAATATGGAGTTCCACTTCATTCCCAAGTCACCCACAACCTCAAAGTGTTCCCATGTGTCAATAGGTTGCTGAAGTTCATAGCTTAGCAAGGGTGCAAACCTTATTTGACAACACTTCCAAGGTATGAAATCCCAAATTTTACAACCATTCATCCTTCGCAAGTAGAGGAAATTAATCTAGTACAGCCTAGAGTAGTTACAGAGCATCCCATTGATCAGGACACTTTACTCTTCATGGAGAAGATCAGAAACATAAACCCATTGCATTTAGCTTTGGAGGTTTACCGATTAGAGCAACAAAAGAATGAACAGGAGGAGCAGGAAGTTGTTGCTACTTGTACTATGTCCCCAGCTCAAAATTATCATATTACATGCGAAGAGGATATTGGTTCAAACTTACTACTAAACCCCTCAGATTTTGATTCATTTGAAAAGTTCTCTAATGTTGTTTATAACAAGGATGAAAACATAATACAAGAATTACCAGTCAAAAATCTTCACTTGCAAAGACAAGATGCCCAAGCTTCATTTGAGAAGGCACCATACAAGGAAGAACAATTGGTTTATTTGTTTGATCAATTGCCTGAATTTATGATCAAGCTAAAGAGAGCACACAAGAACCTGATTTACTAGTTAATTTGGAACACTCATAAGATATTGCACAACATGATGTACTACTGGTTCGAGAAGAGATTGAAGTCTCAATCCAGCTTAGACAACAAGAGGAAATTTATGTTTTGGAGGTTAATGAAAATGATCTGCATAAAGTTTCCCAAATTGAACAAGCAAGCAGATCAGAACTTGTGTTTCAAAAGGATCTTCTTAAATCTAAGGTAAGCCCTCTCATGCCACAAAGTAATGAAGATTATGAAGAAGCCATGTTTTGGAATGATCTTGAATCGTTTATTTCAAGCTTAGATGAGAAACGAGAGCAAATTGAGCATGTTCATGTAGAGAAAATTGAAAGTGAATCTCAGAATTTTTTTGATTTATTTGATGAACTTCCTCAATTTTTTGATGAAAATAAGGATAGCACATGCACAATAGTGTCTATGCTTGGTATGGAGCAACTAAATGATAAAACTCATCTAGACTTAATACAAAGTTATGAGTTAGATGAAAAGGTGTTTTCAGGCATAATAGAGGTATTTTGTTCTAACATAGATGATAAGCTATGATCATATGAGCCAGCAGTATGCAATCAGCTTGTTCAGGCCAAAGAAGCAAGCATTCCTTCATTTCATTCATGTGAACCGACTCCTTCAGGCCAAATTTAAATTGAGATAGAAGATGAAACATCATCTTTGGATGAAGAGACAACAATATATAAGCATGAATACAGCAATAAAAGGCCAAGTTTTATGCTCTCAAAAGGGTTTCTAATCATATATTTGTCCAAGGAGGGGTCTATATAATTACAAGTCATAATTCTACCAAGGCATGTGATTGCAACTAGAGAGCAGCAACAGGTTAATCTTATCCATATGCCTCAGATTATCATCTTTAATGATCAATCAGATAAGGAAGGTATGCATTTTATGATGATCCAAACTATGCTAACAACAATTTTTGACACTGAGGAGCAACAATTAATCAAATGTCCATACCTCTTTTTGATTAATCTTAAAGATTTGAAGCATCCTTTGTTATTAAGGAAGGGCGGCTATTTCTCACAACCAGTGAATGGTCATGTCTGAACACTACCGTTGCTACATAGTGTAGGGTAGGATAGATTTTTTATTTCAATAAGTGCTCATTGCACACTAGTTTCTTTTCAGTTTTTGCTTTCAATAAGTGAAATTGCTGCACGGTTTTCTAACTCCGTCTTAAACAGAGTTATGTAGTTTCTTTCAGTTTTGTTTGCACTGAGTTACAGAGGTCAAGAGTTTGAAACGGTGAAAAATGGACTCCATGCCCAATGGATATACAAGGCAACTGGTCTATGGTGTTTAGCAGGCAAAAACTCTGCAGAGGTCACCAAATTATTACCTATTTTTAGCTACAGCTCAAAACAGGTAGAGCTGAATTACAAATTCAAGCCAAAAGGTACACAAGACATTCAACAATTTCTGCTAAGTACTCATTATTTTTCAATGATTGATTAAATGGTGAATTTTAGTTATATTATGCAAGAACATTTTTAAATAATATCATAAGCTTGCATAAGTAATGTTTTTTTATTCATATTGTAAAAACCAAAGTCCCACACCAATCGTGGGAATAGCTTAATTTGATTTTCACAATCACATAATGAATACAAAATCAAATTGTAAACTACACAACTGAAGATAATGTAAACAGGAGAAAGGGAGTGATTCATCATTGCCTGTAATGATGAATCATTTACACTCAATGTCTTCAATTTGTTGTGTCTTTAGTGCCTCCAGGTTGTTTTAGCTCTAAGCTCCAAATGCATCTACAAGATTTGAGAAAGGTGGTGTTAGAGAAATAAAAAATCACATCCTACCTCATGCCTATATTACCAAAAGAGATGTAATACACATTCAATTAGGCATTCATCAGATGATTAGGTCATCAGAGAGACAAGATGATAAAGAGCACAAGGAGCATTGGAAGCTTTCAGCTTCGTTATGTTTTGCTAATACGTTTGTTTCATGTCCATAAACAGGTATAATCAGTCATTTTTAACCAATAGATTATGTTATAAGTGGTGGAAAATGTGGCTCCCATGAGGGTTGAGCCCAGCTCATAAAGAAATATCTACAGGGGCAGCATATAAATTTGCAAATGATTAGAAGAGAAAAACATTTTTTAGGTATGCAAAACCTACTTTCAGAGACATTTCATTCATCATATTGCTACAGGAGGTAGCCAATCTGCCTAGGCCCATGGTATTTAAATATTGATAACTACAAGAATACAATGGTGCATATCAAGTGCAATTTCATTTCATTGTTCTCCAAGCATGGCAAAGGACAACTAATGCAGTCAAACATCCATCATTCCTTCATTATGCAAGGTACAAAAGGAATATCACAAGGACACAGTCATAACGAGCAATACAAATGAATAAATAGCTATAAGAGGGAAAAAAACAAAAGGAAGGATGCAGGCACAGTTTATAGTTATATAAATAAAATGCATCATACATCTTAGGTACAAGACTCAAAATTCAAAGATGTTCTATAGGACTGTCATGATGACAGTAGAATCTCTAGTCAAATCATTTCCATCTTGGAGATTCAAAGCAAGGGGATTATCATATACATGAACAGTAAACACTGACACATGATTAATTCATCAGACATGAGTTACAACAATAGGACTGTCATGGTGATAGGTCACCACAAGCAAGATCAGACACATGCAGATTGCAGCAGTGGTGATAAGTGAAGTAAAGATGCAAAATTCATTCACGCAAGCAGAGCCTATATAAGTGACTTTTCTCACAGTAGGAAACCATTCACACTAAAAGAACTTTCCATATCTAGGTTTGCATTACAGTATTGATTGAATAATAGACACATAGAATGCAACAATAGTATTTCTTTCTGAGACAGCAAGCCATGCTTCCTAAGTATTTGAGACATTCGTTATGGAGATGTAGTTCAATATAATGGATTGTGTATATCATATGAGTATCCAAGTGACCAAAATATAGTGACCTTATCCCTGTTGACATCAGCACATATCAAATTTAAGTCTGAAACCTACATATACACGGGCTTTAGTGAGCAAATACATGTCCATTTTCAATAGAAGGAAACCTTCAAATCTTTTCAAAATAGGGTATTGGAAGCAAAAAACTCATAAAAAGATCTTGAATTCATAGAGATCTTGGCACAGAATTATAGTCTCGGCCTAAAAGGGTATGGTGAAATCCTCGGGAACAAACTCTTAATGGATCTAGAGATAGCCACAGACTGAGGGTTTACAAATATAGAATACCCAAAATGCAAAATAGAGTTGCGACCTATTGAAACCCTTTCTCTGTAGAGATAGTCACGGCTTGAGGAGAGAGATACTTTAACATAGGTCAAGTTCAAGGTTTGTAAAGGAGAAAGTAATCAAATATACAGGCACGGCAAGAAATATAGAGGTTTTATCATTTTTGCATCTATTGCGCTCAACTTGAGCTTCTTGCAACAACAACAAAAGTGATGAATGCAGAGATTCAACAATATAGTGCTTACCCATTGTCGGCCTTGATGGAGAATTGAATATTTTGCAATAGAGAACCCATCGTCCAAGTGTTATTTAAACTTCGGAAACACAATCATGGTGGCACCAAAGAGAAGGATATTGACAAATGAAGCAAGAGTAAAATGTATCAAAAAATTTACTCATGGTCGCGACCAAGAAAGAAAGAAAAGCTTTCAAAAATGGAGTCTAATCACCAAATTGGCGACTGAAATGACTTACCACACAATTTCCTGCAAGTATCATTTAGAAAATCACCAGAAACAATAGAAAAATAAAGGATTCAAGCTCAAACCCTATTCTCCATCATGGCGCCAACAGCAGATTTCCTCTAGTTGAATGCTTCTCTGAGAAGTGAAAATGATAATAAGTTAGGGTTCGGTGACTTTTTTGTTTCCATGCCCTAATTCGATAGTCATTTTTTACTATGTTTTACAAAAGAGTGAAATTATTTCATATTGCAAATAAAATGATAAGTGTGGAGTGGTCGGCCAATATACTAGGAATGGTGAATGCATATTTGCATAAATATGCTAAGTATGATGTATGAAGCCCGTGACGTGGTAAATTAAACTTTCTAATTTGGCATTACCCTCCAATATTATTTGTATTATACAATGTAAGTTAATTAATTAAATGATGGATTATAAATCATTTAATTAATTTAGCTATCTTAAAGTACAAATATAAAATGTTAAGTGAAGATGGAGTTTGACTATAGCCTCAAGTTGGAGATGCATGTAAGATGCTTATTTTAGACTGTGCATGGAGGAGATAAACATCGAAAATACTATTAAAAAAATTGCTCATGCACAAGTGGAACTTTGATTTTTCAGTTATACAAGTCATGCAAGGATTGAGGGTTTTCTTTCAACTCTACATCATTTTACAGAGTATTTTGGTCATGCACATGGAGAGGTGGAGTTTTCTAGGCACAGAGAGCAGTTTGCTTCATTTTTGAGCTATTTTTATCAGCGTTTCCTCTTCTGCTCAGATTTCACATTGGAGATGCAGATTTTCACTTCAATTGGCTTTCAGTTCTATTTTTGGTTGCTTTGTGCATGCCTTTTGTATATATTGGAAAAAATCACTTTTTTCCTCTAGTTTTTGTTTTCTGCCTTTGCCTTCAACACAAAGACCTCATGTAGCTCATATATTTTTACAGTTTTATGATATTTCAGCAGGTTTACAGGTTATGTTAGAGTATCATTTGCAGATTTTTCCTTCTATTTTCATTGCAAGTTAAATATTATCCTTCTTATATTCAGGTGTTTTGGTTTTATGAATGTTTTGGATGCATGTTTAATTTGTTTAATGTTAGAACCTTTAAATTTATGTCACATTCATGAATGCATGTACACAAAAAATGATCTTAGTTGTAGGTCATACATTGTGCTTATAATATATTCATATCTTTAAGTTGTGAAAATAATTTTTTCCTTCATAAAGCATGAATTATCAGGCCTTTTTGTGAATCATTGATGTAATTAGATTATTCGATCTGAGTTGTGAAAATAGGCTTGTAAGGAATCAGTTGCAAGTTAATCTATTTTCTTTAAATCAAATAGGTGCATCACCATAGTTCAGTTTTTCCAGTTTTGCATTAGATTAAGTCCTTTTTCCCTTTTCCCATCAAATTTTTAAGTCCATAATCAGAGAATCATATAGGAACCAACCTAGAATCTGGAGGTCTATCTTTTCCATAGGAATACCCACAACCTAAAGAGAGTTCCCATATTTAAACAGATTGCTAAATTTAGTCATTCAAGAATTCGGGTGCAATTTTTTTGATAACAAGACTATTCATATGAGGCAGATGATGTGTTTTTCTTCTCAATGTATATACCTTACTTTGAATGAGTTTGATTCAAAAGAGTGGGTTGATGAATGGTGTACAAGAACACTAATCTCACTTGAGATGTATCAACTATTGGAAGCACTATAACTCATGAAGATATAATCATTAATTGATTTTGAATACATGTCATATCTAGTTCAACCAAGTATTGGAAATGCATAATTTAACAAAATTCAATATTTTATCTTATTAGTACCATTTTTGCATTGTTGACTAAATTTATCTAATTAAATGCATAAATCAATGCAAGTCATGTTTATACAGTTATTGCAAATGAAGATAATGAAGAAAGAATGGGTTATTATTTGTATCATTGTGTTGAGGCAAAAAATAAATCGGATGCCCTTATTATAGATGGAGAATACATTGAGTATCCTACATGGTCAATGTTTGTTACTCGAACATGGCTTAAAAGGTGCCTAATGAAGAACTTTGATGTGTGGTTTTTCCAAAACTTTGACACATATATGAAGATTCTTCATTATTTAAACCTTTTTGTGGAATCAAACATTTGATTGATAAAATATGAGGAAAGAAAATTGGATAAGAACTTGTGGAAAGTTTGTGAGTTTGACCACAAGGTAATACTTAACACAATTAAGAGGTGGGTAGATCTGTATGGATCATTGGATTGAATTGGTAGCATGAATCTCATCTTGTATATAGTTTGTAAGTAATAAATTTATACCTTTCTGTTTATTTGATTATTTTTTTGACTTGTTAAAATATAGGTTAGTGGTGTCAAACAAGCTTCTATCTTCTTTTCATTGCTTTTAGGGTCTTTTTTTATTGTTTGAGAGTATTATTCTTTTGATTGTAGATCAGAGGAGGGTAATAAAATTAAGATTAATTATTTAATCATGGAATAGAATAAACTTATTATCTCAAGAATATAACTTATATCATAAAGGAACATGTTTCATATTTCAAGCACATGTTTCATATTTCAAGCACATGTTTCATATTTCAAGCACATATTTCATATAGAAAAGTACAATCCTCACACTCAAGCATAGAATTTTTATGAACATAAATTATAGTCTACATATCTCAAACATATAATTGTGTTCTCATTTACTTATATAAATCTATGTAATATTCTCACAAGATCTCACTAGCATGTACAAGCCTATATTATAGGTGTAATAGTTCGCTTATCTCACATATGCCCAAAATCTTAGTTATAAATGAATTTGTTGTGATTGAAAAATAGTCGTTTTATTTCTTTAGGAGTATCAATAAATCAAAAAAGGTTCATTATTCATCCCTTTGAATTTATCATACCAAAAATAAAGTTGGATGGCTAAAAAATAGCATAAACCTATTTTTTTGTTTGTTTGTGAAGCTTAGCTGCTAGGTAGCAATGATATAACACTTAAGGATCAATAAAAATCATCCATTTAATACATATTTTAAATCACTATGGGTTTGCATACCACCAAATAATTCATGGAGAATTTTTTTAGAAACAATTAGGGTGTACAAAACCCCTTTTCATAACCATAACAATAAATTTGAATGTGTTTAATTTCATATATTTACAACATACACATGCAAAAAACATTGGAAAGTGCAAGACCACTATATAAAACCTTCTTAGTCACCTACCATTTTCTTGTCTCTCCTTCAATAATTTATTACAATCTTCCAAAACTTTGATGCACTTAATCTAGAATTAAGTTAACTTGCCTTAATATATTTATATCCCTTATATATTCTCCTTGTATGATGTTTTAATTATATTAGAATGAGGTTCCTATATTTCAACCACTATTGAAGAGTAAATTTTTGTAGTCCATTAAGAACTATGATGAGGAGGGGTTTGATCACTACCATGATGTACTATTCCTAGTATGTTGGGATGGCTACCACCACTTCACCATTGCTAATTGATTTCTATCTAGATTCAATTCATTTGATATTTTTTAAAAACCAATAATCACTCTTGTGAATATTCAAGATACTCAACAAAACTTAAATCCCTTCCATAATCAACACATAGTCAACCAAAGTGTTGATTAGGTCATTCTAGGCTTAGTTACTTCTTAAAGTATTTTATACTATGGTTTATATATTTGGTTCAATCTACTCATACCCTTCAAACTCGTACTCTTCCCAAGACCCCTTAAAATATACAAAACCCACTTCGACACTTCAAAATATCTCCAAAAATACCCTACCCCTATTTACCATTCATAGGAACACAAAGCATAAATACCTCATATAATTATAATTATATTATAATCATATCATAATATGGAGCCATCACCATAAAACACACAATACATGTGTGAATTAGTGACTCATATTAAGAGGTTATAAATTAAATTATTGATAAACCTCATTTAATTAACTTAGGTAATTTGATTATCTCGTCATATTCTAAGAAATGAGATGGAGTATTTAACTATTCAATAAATAAATTAGATCAAATTGGGTAAGGTTTAATAAATGATTCTTACATTGGGACTCAAAGAGGCCTCTTGTATATATCAAATTTAACCTAATCTAAGATGTATTAAAATTAGTTAATTGATTTCCAAGTATGAAGGATTAATTACTCCCTTCCATAATATGGATTCAATTTATTTATCTTACCTTAAGAAGGTATGGTTAAATCTATTGGTAAATTTAAGTTAATAAGATAGGGAATATATATTAAATCTCTAATCTCCTTGAAATGAAACCTGAGAATATATAACCACATTATGATTAAATTAATCAACTAGATCAAGATCTACTTTATAGACTTTAACCTCCTTATATAAGGACTCAACGATTTCTTAAAACCTTTATTAATCTCAATTTAATTTTAGGTGCTCCTAAATTAATATTTGGTCAACCTTTGCTCTTAAACCTGTCTCACAAGACTTATCCTAATTAGACTAAGACATATGTTAACCTAGTTGACACTAGAAGGCAAGGTGTCAAGCTTGTGAGTAAGATCTAGTAGAGACTATTTAGCAAATCCTTTGAAGTTAAACTTTCACATTTAAGCTAAGAGGTGACTACTCAAAGGTGTGAAATTTGTATCACGACTAGAGGATGCAACCCAAACATTTAAATATATAAATACCTTAATTAATGTGTTTTTAAAAAAGTTGGGTTTTCTTAGCAAAAATTTTGGGCATGACAAGATGACATAATTTTTTGATTGAAATGAGAATTTAAATTGTTGGATTTGAGTAAATGGAGAGTTTTTATGAGGATGTCATTGATTTCTAATACATGGAGGGCATGTAAAGAACCAAAAAAATAGATAAGATGTAATGGTTGGATTGTTTGATTTAAAATGATTTATTGTTTAAGGGTGATCAATTGTATATTCATATAAGTTCTATGAGGGAAATTTTAATTAAGGAGAAGCGCAGTGGAATTTTAGCATGCCATTTTGGTGTTGATAGGATAGGAGAATTGATGAGTAAAAGTTACTACTGATTTTAGTTGTATAAATATGTAGATAAGTATTATCAAATAAATATTGTTTTTAGTTAGCTAAAGATGGAAGTCAAAATATTGGTCTATATTGTTCATTACTATTTCCATAGAAATCTTGGGATGAGTTATGGATATTTTGTAGGAATGCCAAGACAAAAAGAGGGTTTGAATAAACAAAATTATGGATGATATATTTTCCAAGATGACACATTTTATAGGTCATGTAGGAAAACTAATTATGTGATGAATATCCCTAACTTATTTTTCAAGGAGACTATGAGATTATATGGATTATTGCATTGAATTGTAATTTCAAATAGAGATGCCAAATTTATTGGTTAATTTTTGAGAAATTATTAAAGAAGATGAACATATAATTAAAATTTATATCAACATATAACCTAAAAATATATGGACAAATAAAAGTGGTAAATAGGATTTTAGGAAAATTATTATTTTTTAGCAAGTGAAAAGATAGGTAATTGGGATTTGGCATTAGTGCAAGTAGATTTTTCTTATATTAATTTAGTGAATAGGAGCATAAGGAAAACACTATTTTAGAGCTATATGATTAGAACCCAAGAAATATATCAAATTTAATGAATATTAAAGCTAGATAAGTTAGGAGTGTTAAATAGAAATATTTTGTTGAACATATGAAATGATCGCATGAGGAAGTCAAAAATTATTTTGAAAGGATGAATTTTAGGTATAAAGAGAATGATAGTAAGAAGAGGATGCATAAGGAATATGAAGTTGGATATGAAGTGGTGATATGTTTGAGAGATTAAATATTTATATGAACTTATAATAGGTTGAAGATGTGGAAATTTATACCATGTAAGATTGTGGGAAAATATTCAAGTAATTCTTATGAAATAGAGTTATGAGAAGATTTCAAAATATATCTAATTTTTTTATTAGTATTATGAATAAATGGTAAAATAAGTACACAATTAGATTGGATGGCATAAATCCTAGAACAAGCTAAGATAATTGGGCTTGTAAGGAGATATACTTGATCCAACATTGCACTTTGAGGTGTTGGTAGAAGGATATATCATGATTTACAAGTTTCCTCTCTTCATTATATGGTTCCTTCCTAGAGGTTCATGTTCATATGATTTTGGAGGATTGTGTTGACATGTTGTGAGAGAATATGTAGCTACTTGGGTTGCATGTGTGTATCATTGTGATTATTCTTGGTACTTCATGTTTTGATCATTTATCACACCTTGGTATAGTATTGATTGGTAGAATTGATATGCCTTGATATTTTTCATAATTGACATTACCCATGCAGTGGAAGTTCCTAGATATGTATGTTCTTCATTAATAATTTTGATACAGGGAGCTTGATTGTGATTTATGGGTTGGACATATGTTGTTGGCATGAGTTTATTGATGTTGTTGATACCTAGGAGGTATGGATTATTGGATGTATTAGCATGTGTTGTGGATTCTATTTCCGATCATGTGGGTTTTTATCTTTGACAACAACCTAGAGCCTTTGTTATCACTTGGATTTGATGCTTGTGTTCTTGGATTGGTGGATCTTCACCTTGGCATGTTCCTTTTCTTTCATAAGTGACACATTGGAGGATGGGAGGAGTTATTTCTTGATATGGTGGTCACTTTGGTTTTACTGCAAGTATCTTGATGGAGCACAACATGTTGGAGATTCATGTATGGCTATGATGATGTATTTTATTGATTGACCCTTATGCAGTGTATATAACAAGTGGGATAATATTACGATTTAGTCTTGTACACCATTGCATAAATTGTTATATTTTAATGTTATAATTAAATAATTATTTAATTGTGGTGTACCTAGGAGGTGTTTTTAGCCACATTAGATAATTATTTGGGGCCACTTGTAAATTTGTATTGTAACATTGTGTTTATTATTTTATGTGTGGGAGACATAGGAAAATACTTTAATATTTGTGAAAATAATTTAATAAGTGAAAACTTAGTACCCAATATTAAATGAGGGTTCAATGGTTTTATATTTACATGGTTTTTTGGCACATGGTTATATCTTATCACTTGGTTGTATTTGTGTGAGCATGTTTCTATAAAAGTAAACACATGATTAGTGGTTAAGGTTGGTTGGGTGAGTGGCCTATCATTATCTAGTCTTTTTAAGAATTTTGTATGTGAAGCATGACATGAGATGTGTGGATTCATGCTTGGAAACATGGAGGATGCATTGGAGAGGCTTGATGCTTAATAAGTATTTATGGTAAATCTATAAATGCATGTATTATTTTATTGTTGAATAATAGATACAATTATATTATTGGCAATGATTATGGTGTCATGGATATGTAGGTACATTTAAAAATTCGCATGGCATGATCATGTACGTGGTTGTTTGATGGCGGTATGGTTTGGTGTCAGGAGGTTGTTCTTATCTCCTAGATGCTTGTTTGGTTCCTTGACTATTCTTACTCGTTTGTGGACATGTTTGGAAAATCAAATATATGGTTAATTTGGTGTTTGAGTCTTGATGTCTATAGGATTATCTTCTTTGATATCTTGATTTGTAGGTTACTAATGTGATGATGTGTTTGCATGCTTCATTGTTTGGGATCTTTGGGTTATGTATTTGTGTGGGTTGGACACCCATTTGGTTACAATGGGATGATTGGGATGTAGACTATCTATATCCATGAGACTTGGTTTAGTGTTGATGTAGACTTTGTTATTTGACCTTGTTTGTGGTCATTTTTGCATTGGTATGTTTCTTTGGGATGAGAGGATGGATGATTAGAGTACCTAATTATTTGATTGTTAGGACTTGTAGCATGTGCTTTTATTATGATGTCATGATATCTTGGTTACATTTCATTGGTTGCACATTTCAATGGGAGCTT
Source organism: Sequoiadendron giganteum (assembly GCA_007115665.2). Lineage (NCBI taxonomy): Eukaryota > Viridiplantae > Streptophyta > Pinopsida > Cupressales > Cupressaceae > Sequoiadendron > Sequoiadendron giganteum. Next base: position 494,756,010 of record CM021104.1, read on the forward strand.
TAGAAAATGATGATTTGGCAATGTAGGATTTATTCCTAATGTTGTGATGGTGGTTGTATCTTCTTGGCTTGGATATCTTGGTTCTACTTCTTCTCTGGAGCTACTAGTATTGTAGTTGAGTATGTGTGGATCATGGGTGATCTTCATTTATGATATGTTTTCCATGATTCCATGTGTAACTCAGTATCACGGTTCAATAGGAGTTATTGGAAATGATGTGGATTCATCGTTGGTGATGTATGATATTCTTTAGTGTTTGTTGATGTCTTGGAGGAGATCTTAGATCCTATTGTTGTAGAAGAGTTCTTTTACATTTATAGGTTCACTATTAGGAGATGGTTATCTTCATGTGATTGGAGATGTTGATTCTTGGTTTAGAGTGTGTTTGGTATTGTGTATTGTTATACTTTTGATACTATTTTGATTGTTGACATGATACAAGTTCTCTTGAGACCAGGATGTATGCATTGTTGTATGTGATCTTCTAGGAGGAGATGGTTAGATCATGATGCCATGTTGGTTTCATGATTCTATGGTTGGAGCTTTGACATTGATCTTGTGGTTCTCTTCGTATTGAGTACGTTGGTCATTTTCTTGGGAGCTGCATGAGGGTGTTGTGTTATTTTTGGATATTAGCATAGATTGATTACATTCATGTTCTCATGAATACTTGGAGACTTAAGTGAGGCTAGAGTTCTCTTGGAATTAGAGATATTTTCTTGAGATGGTTACTCTTTGGAGGTTTCTTTAGGAAGACCAAGGAGCCTTCACCTGGATATGGACATGAGTTCATGATGGAACTATAGAGGATATTATTCTTGGAGTGAGTCATGATGACTTGCTTATCCTAGAGGATTATTCTCATTCCCCACTCTTGGTCTACTTGGAATTTTATCATTTGAAAGGTATTTTCCCATTCTTGTTTTAGACGTGTTATGTTCCATGCCTTGTTTTCTCATGGGAATGATTCTTGAGGCATGGTTATTTTTCTTAGGATACTCATTCGAGGATTGTTTAGTATGAGTTTTTATTGCTTTATCTTTCATAGATATGGATCTCGAGCTATGGATAGTTGGTTCTTGAGGATTCATTTTGAGGGATGTTTAGCATGAATATCTCCTTGAGCATATGAGTTCATTATGTTATCATTTATTCATGAGGATCTTAGGAGAATGTTATTGGGTTGATTTCCTAATTTTGGAATGAATACTTTGAGTTTTATTTCCTTGGTTAGAGAGTCTTACATCCATGTTGGAATTCTACATGTTTCATATGTTGTATTTGATCTTTAAGATTAAGTGGATGGTGTTGGTGAGGCTTTTCATTTGGGGTTGTAAGGAGATCAAACTTGACACAGCATTACACTTTGAGGTGTTGGTAGGACATGTGATTTACATGTTTTCTCTCTTCATTCTATGGTTCCTTCTTGGAGGTTCGTTTTCATATAATTTGGGAGGATTGTGTTGAAATGTTGTGAGAGAATATGAAGCTACTTAGGTTTCATGTGTAAATCATTGTGATTGTTCTTGGTACTCCATCCTTTGATCATTTATCACACCTTGGTATAGTGTTGATTGGTAGACTCAATATACCTTGATCACTTTCATATTTAACATTACCCATGCAATGGGAGTTCCTAGATATGTATGCTATTCATTGATAGGTTTGATATAGGGAGCTTTATTATAGTTTATGATTTGGGCATATGTTGTTGGCATGAGTTTAGTGATGTTGTTGATACCTGGGAGGTATGGATGGTTGGATGTATTAGAATGTGTTGTGGATGTTATTTTTTATCATCTGGGTTTTTACCTTTGACAACAGCTTGGATTCTTTTTTATCACTTGGATTTGATGCTTGTGTTCTTGGATTGGTGTATATTCACCTTAGCATGTTCCTTTTCTTTCATAGGTGGAACGTTGGAGGATGAGAGGAGTTCTTACTTGAGATGGTGGTCACTTTGGTTTTATTGTAGGTATCTTGATGGAGCATGATAGCATGTTGGAGATTCATGTGGTTTCTGCATGTATGGCTATGATGATGTATTTCATTGATTTACCCTTATGTAATGTTTACAACAAGTGGGATAATGTTAGGATTTGGTGTTGTACACCATAGCATAAATTTTTATATTATAATTTTGTACAAATAATTATTTAATTATTTAATTTTTGTGTACCTAGGAGGTGTGTTTAGCCACATTAGATAATTATTTGGGGCGACTTGTAAATTTTTATTGTAATATTTGGTTTATTATTTTATGTGTGGGAGACATGATAATAATTTAATATTTGGGAAAGCATTTAATAAAGTGGAAACTTAGTACCCAATATTAAATGAGGGTTCAATGGTTTTGTGGCACATGATTTTATCTTACCACTTGGTTTTATTTGTTTGATCTTGTATTGATAAAAGAAAACACATGGTTAGTGGTTAAGGTTGGTTGGGTGAGTGGGATATCATTATTGAGTCTTTTTGAAGAGTGCATTTGTGAAGAATGGAATGAGATGTGAGGATTCATGCTTGGATACATAGAGGATGAATTGGAGATGCTTGATGCTTCATAAGTATTCATGGTAACTCTGTAAGTGTATGTATTATTTTTTTGTTAAATATTAGATGGAGTATGGATGCTTTTGCGAGCTGGGTTATTCCTCTTGAGGGTTTTCTTAGGGTATATCTTGTGTTATCTTATGGTTTATATATTTTGATCTATGAATTATGGTTATTTTATAATCTTGTATATATGATTTTATCTCATAGTGTTATGTAGGAAATGGATTAAATGAACAAGGTATTGATGCATTATTCTCTAATAGTTTTGAATAGCAAAGTTGGAAGAACAACTAGAAACAAAAATTATGAAGAGTAACTGGTGAAGTGGAAAGGTATACCTATTGAGTATTATTCATGGATCTACATTACTAATGTGAACTATTTTTAGATTCTAAACTATTGTAGACTTGTAAACTTGGTGGAAACCACACAATTTAGAGGAATGACTAGCTGAACAGTCCACTCAACATTGTAAAGACTTCATTAAATTGTCAACCAGGGCTTGTAAACTTGTGATGGTACTGGCACTATATGTTCCTTCACAGACCTGAAGTTACCTAGGATATCCTATTAAAGGTATTCTACTTGCTAGAAAATCACAGAAACACATAACAGTGAAATAAGTATACTGGCGCTAATGGTTACGGTGTTGGCAGATGGTCAACGCTCCCCCTGGGATCCATGACATGGACTAGCCACCTCCCGTGGATCTGTTAACTCTAGTAGTTGTATCAGGCATTAACAGGTTGATCTTTTGGTGCAATGACAATTGTGGGCCAACAAGTGGTATCAAAGCCAAAGGTTTCAGGTTTGAATTCCCTCAAGTAATGTTGAGGGGAAGTTTTTTGGCAGATGGTTAGCACTCCCCTCGAGATTCATGACATGGACTAACCGCCTCCTGTGAATTTGTTAACTCTGGAAGTTGTATCAAGCATTAACATGTCGATCTTTTGGTCCAACGACAACTGTGGGCCAACATACGTGTGCTTATAACATAATTTGTAGTTGAACTGTTGTTAACAGATAATTACTGAAACTAACTCAAAACTACTCAGAACTAATAACTAAAGCTATTTTATCCTCTAGAGTACTACAAGTCAATTGAATACATTCATGCACATGAACAACCATTATTGATAATCACCATATAAGAATATATTTTAACTTACATGCAATTTATGAAGTAATGATTAATAGAAATAACTGCCAAACATAAATAAACAACTATAAATGTAGTGAAGAACAATTACCTTGAGTGGCCTACTCAAGTGGTTATCTTCACTTAACTAAAACCAAATCTAAATCTTTAGATTCTATGCAACCATATCAACTTGAACTTCACTCATTGCACATTCCAAAAGATCACATAAGTCTTGCTCAAAGATTGTATTCAAGAGAACCATTTCTAAGCAAGCAACATGTCTATAGATTACAACTAAAAACTAAGAATTAATTGATAATAAAATCCACTAGCATGAGATTAATCAACTAACTATACTAAAGAATCAACCATCGGCTATACATAGGCATGGGGGAGTTTATTCTGAACATAACTCTTAACTTAAATCATTAACTAAAACTCACTAGATATCAAAGTGTGTAATTAAGATTTGAATTATTCAAACTGCAACTAAAAAGAAACAAGATTTCAAATAGGATTAAAACTTTGTAAAATAGTTTTGCAATGTGGAACACATAATCAGTTATCTTGAATCCTATCAATAAAATAATTATTCTTCTTTAGTGCCTTATTAACTATCATAATTATGCACGACTATCTCCATCAAGTGTCTCCACACGGTAGTTATTACACTCAACTTATTATGGCACTTTCCCTATTTTACTGTCCAAGACCTCCTTTGGTTGCAGGCTACAACTTTCAATTGTTGTAGGCTATAGTGTCTTCTTGGGCTGCAAGAGGTTAATCCACAAAACACATACACATAGCTAACTACCATAATTAAACATATAATTCCAATCATGTTTCATACATATCCACATATAAATCATGCAATGCTACTATGTCATAACTGTATTTCCATTACTCTAATTTAGGTCCAAGGTTGTATAATAAGCATAAGAAGATAGCAGAAAATAGGAATATTTTTGAAAGGATTGTCTAATAATATATGTAGCATAAAAACATCAAGAAATGGACTAATAAATGGACTCATGACTCCCGCCAACTATCCTTTTGCTTGCCCTCAAGCAAAATGCACCAGGGGTACATATTGTAATCTAGTGTAATTTCCTTAAGGTCCACAACAATATCTACTCCCTTGTTCTACTTTAGGTAGAACCCTCTGTAAACTGTAAGTCTTTTCATCCTAGTAAGCTCAACTTCCTCACATTCCTTCATCTTATCTCCTATCCAATGTGGGATTGGATAAAGGAGCATAGGCAGTTGGAATGTGAGTGGTATCCATTTGGTTTCTTGATAAACAATAATATATGTGTACCTACACACTCTTTCAATCATACATATGAAGTTATATATTGAATGAGGCTCCTTCCTTTGTAGGTTTGGAGTCAAACTATTCCACCTTTCCTATACATATTTATAAAAAATTTGAACTAACCCAACTGCTAGTGTTTGCATTTTATTGTAGTTCTATATCCTTACTTTCATAATGTTTCCTCCTACACCCTTGTGTTTAAGGATTAGTAACCATTCATATATTATCTCATCAAGATCTTTGGACTCTTTCATCACTGGTAGTGCAAATGACTTTTCTCTTTCTACATACTCCTCCATGAGTTCACCTCTAAATTGTTCATTTCTAAAATAGAATGCTAAAGCTCTTACCTAAAAATCCCCTACAAACATTAAGGGGTTCCATTGTGCATCCTCTAAAACCACATAATTATTTATAAAATACTCACACAATTGGTCTTGTTCATCAAGGGTAGCATCAAAAAAATATGGAGAAATTCAAGCTTGTCGCTCATGGAAACTGGTTTATTATTGATCAACATACTAAATTGAAAACTTAAGAATTTTTCCTAGAGAAACAAGGCATATGTTATGGTTGGGAGTCCACACTTGATAATTTGGGCATCCCTATCTGTTATTTCTTTCATTTTGACTGTCATTTTGGTGTGCTCTGCAATTAGAGTTTCTTTTTTCGTTCTCCCCTTTTATTTCTCTTGTGAGAATTCATCATTGACCTTCCACGGTTGGTACCCAAGAGACAAAGTTCTGGTAAATTGGATTTTTTATGGTAGTAGGTTTTTGATTTTCTACTATATGTTCTCTATCCCTTGTTTTGATCATCGTCAGTTGTGCCAATAGGTCCAACTTTGCACCATGCCCATATGTCTGCAGCTTCTCCAATTCTTGTATTTTTCTCTCCCTTTCTTTGTCTCTTTTATCATAACCCTACACCAATTCCTCTAGCTGTTTAATTTTGTCTAGAGCTTCTTGCAGCTCCTTTCTAATATTTCTATCCTCTAACTATATTTCCTTTGTTTCTAAAAGTTGTTCATTACCACCCCCTATAAAATTATAGTCTTCATTATTAGGGCTATCTAGGGTTTTCTTCCTTGTTTTATTCGCAATAAATAAATCCTATGAGTCTGAATCAAAAGTGGTAGATACATACCACTTCCTCTTTTGCAGGTGTATGCACATTTCCAGAGGTATTTCCCTTTATTTCTAAGTCTATTTCAACCAACATCACATCCTCTTCCTATTGTTCCTTGCCTTTTGTCTCTTATTTTGGTTTTTCCACTCTCCCCCTCATAACACCTTTCTTTTTCAGGTAGCTTGATCACCTTGTTGGGGTAGGTTTCTCTTTTTTAATATCCTTCTTTTTCTTCTGTATTTTAGAAGGTGTGTATGTACTACCTCTTCTCTTCTTGGATTTAGGTGGTTTGGAGAAAGATTAAATTTCTTCTACTGCTTGTGGCCTAGATTCTATGAAATTTTGATCTTCGGGATCAACTTGGTTATGGGTAGGTGAAGCCATAGGTCAAACGCAAGAGCTCCATCTTGTAGGTGCAACTTCTGGTTCTAGGGTTTCAAGTACTGCAAGTGCCTCAAGTTGACTATTAATATCTTGAAAATTCACAAAGTCTTCCTAGGATACCTATGGATATTGGATCCTAAAGCTCCTTTTTAATAATAGGGCTATTAAACAGTGATGTGATAAAGTCATATCACTCTATTCTCTCTGGTATTCAATCGCTATCCTTTTTAGCATATTGTATAGGTAATTGGGCACATTTACTAGTTTGTTATGGTGAAGGTGACTCAATAATTTGAAATGTACAATGTATAGAATATTTTTTCTACCATCACAAGTAAGGTATCTAATAACATAAGAAGCACAGTTGGCCCAAATCCATGGAAGGAAAAATCTTTTTGTACCTTGGGATGATGAATCCAAGTTTTCTCTTGGTTCATTGAACTCTTCTCTTGCAACCATTGTGTTTGCTCGAACAAGAAACTTTGCTCCAGTCCTTGGCGAACCAAATATTTATGAAATTGCACCTTCTGTGGCATCCACTGACAACCCTTTTACCATGGATTTGTCATGTTGTAATGTAGCTATGAATCTCCTTGTTATGTTATTATCGAACTATGTCAGCTTTAGAAAGTAATCTAGACAACCAACCCTTACGAAGATAGGTAATACCAATGCATCTTCTACTATCTATTTGTGTGTTGATGGCTCTATCCTAATAACATCACCTCCCATTAGCGAATCTCTTTACCTCTACTCAATGTTATAACCTTAGAAATTCAGCTTAATTTCAACTTCACCACCCTCAAACCCTTCTCTTACTCTACTATTTTCACATGCACTCTTCCCTAAAACTATACTATAACTGCAACTTCCCCTTCTCCTCTGTATTAGCTTAAAATTGGGTTTGAATTAGCTTAGAATCATAGGATTTAGGGAATTGGAAATTAACATTAAAAAAAAAGGAAGGTGCAATTTAGGACAAAAAGAGTTTGCATGTTATGTCTGTTTGTTTGCATTTAGCTTTAGGTGGTGAAAAACAAAAAATATTGATGGTATTGTACCCTCCCCCAACTTAAGGTTTGAAGTGACCTCACTTCAAATCATGATAGGTGTTAGCGAATGAGTTGGTTCTTGATATATAAACTTGAAATAAATGACTCCCAGTCCAGCCAGCGCTAGTATAAATTTGCTAACAACTCTGAAAAGACCACAATTGCATTTACGATTTTTCTCTAAATTTTGTCAAGGTACAACTACATTACAATATTTTCAAAGAATTTACCTAAACTAATGAACATAGGTATGATTTTGACCAAAAAGTAGGAAAAGTAACCAATGCCAGTTCATAAATATGAAACTAATGTGAGAGCGTAAATCACAACCATAAATAATTAACACAAAGATTGAAAACTTATAACCATCCCATCAAAAGAAGTAAGATCATATTGTAATAAATGAATGCCACACAGTCTATCTCACAAAGAATACATAACCATATGCACGTGTAACAGCAAGATCAATGTACTAATTGTATCATTAAATTCATAACACCAAGATCATGAACTATTATAGTCTAAAATAAATGCCTCAATCCCTCTTGATAACACCACAAGGTGTATATCTGGAGAACCCCTATCTTCTTCTACATTTTAAAATATATAGTGAAACAACCCCACTGAATAGTTGTCAGAATCATTACTAAAGTTGGAGGTATTCTTGTTTCTTCCTATCATCTTGGAAACTACTAAAGCTCAATCAGAATAATTAACTTGAGAAATGAAATGACATTGGGTAAGAAAATTGATCTTTATCTCACCAACGGTCGCCAAATGACCTTTCACATAATCAAATAATTAATGCAGCATCAAGGAGAAAGCAAACGATATCATGTGTCTATTGTCTGATTGGAAATATAATTTAAATTGTTTCAAATCAACCATTTATTCAAACTGAATTTCTATCTCTTTAAATTTCCTCAGGAGAAAGCACCAATGTCCAACCAATCTTCTATAAATTCAGCCAATGTCACTATTCTTCATCATTCAGAAGAATCCAACATGGAGAGCACCTAGAGAGATGGTGATTCTATAAATGACTTCATTATCCTGGAGGAGATTGAATGCAACTCGTTGTTCAGGCATCTACCAGACCAGCTGAAGGAGGTCTTTGCAATATAGAGCGAGGTGGAAGAAGAAGTGCTTCGCAACATTCTGGGTGAATTATTCTTGAGCCAAGCACATGTACACAACACCACCATGCTAGAGCATTTCATATACACAATCGTCAGGACTTCCAGACGCCGCGACTAGGTAGTAAAAGCTTTGGAATTCTTGGTGAAGCTTGAATTCCATCATTGTGTCAGGGTGGCTATCAATGGGCTCAATCACTATCCTTGAATGGACTGATAGGTGATGCCATTTTCACAGTATTGGCTCTTTAGGATAAAACATTGGAGGAAGCAGTCGTCTTCTTCACTCAAGAATCGTAAGGAATGATATGGAACTCTTTGCATAGTTCCTGGAATCACGTGACAACCTGTTATCACCTGCTCAGGTTGAAGGTCTCCAAAATGTGATTGAGGGCATTTGAGTCCTAATGTTTTCCCTGTGCACTTGAATGAAACTGCCTCTTTTTGTCTTTTTCCACTGATATAAAAAATTTGAAATTGAAACAAACAATTTAGTAGTGATGATACCATGTACACACAATTTTATATAAAAATAAAATATCATTTTGGTATCTTTGTACTCTCTTATGCATGGCTTTTTTTTCTTTTGTTCATATCATTTCTAAGAATGATGGTTTCTTTTTTTACATAATACACTAGTTATGTGAATTAAGCTTGTTGTTGTTCCATTAAACACTAAAAAAATTCTGGGTGGCAAAAGGGGTAGTTCGCATAACCTAACAAAACACGGCTTAGGTTTCAAACAATTTAAAGAATTCCACCCAAAGGTATAACTTGCGGGGAAAGTCACTAATTTCTAACACATGACAATTTATCATACAGGTAATCCGTACACACACCCACTTCTTTCAAGGAAACGATAAGTTTGAATAGAGTCATAAAACATCACCCAAAAAAAATTGTGATAATGCAAGTGGTAAAATTTCGAGTTAGAAGAACTAACGAAAACCTCACCTAAGTTCGAGAAGAACCAATGAATGCCACCCAAACATGAATTTAAGTAAAATGACTAAGGAAAAAGAGGTAAAATAGTTAAAAGGAGGAGGGGTTGAGTTTATGAGTAACAGTGGCTCTAATTGGGGACAAGGACTGTAAAGGACGTAGAGAACCCAGATTGAATGACTAGTCCTTTCTATTGGAAAATGGAGTTGAGGGGAGAAAGGAGACACAAACCAAGCCAAAAACTAGAACCAAACCAAAAGACCAGAAAAGAGAAGCAACCTAAGACACCTACATGCACCCATCCTAGGTGCAACACACCCAATTTTCTCAAGGATCTATGCAAAGCCATTGACTGGCCAAGAAAAGTATATGCCAATGTGGAAAAGTGAGATATATCCATGAAGCACCTGCCAACTCTGCAACTGTTGAAGAACCATGAATGCAAAACTGAGATTTATGATGAATGAAAGCTCACCAAAAGATGTGCCAAATAACCATCTTTCATCAAATACTTTTGTATCTTCTTTTGAACCTCCTTGAGTATAAATTGTATCCTTAACTGAAATCTGATTTGAAATAGCTCCTTCAGGAAGAGACTCATAACTCATATCAAGAAAACCAGTCTTGTCAATCTTGATGATAACTTCACTTTCGCTTCCCTGACTTAACTTATGTTTTCTCGAAAACAACTCCATGTTTACAAATTCATTACTCCGATATTTTCCTTCCACAAACTTCAAATAAGATTGAACAACCTTTTTTTCATATGGGAAATCATCCTTAGGTATTTTTAAACCTCTACATAAAATTTGAGCAGTATGAGGCTAAACATTCTTATCAACATTACTCTTTCTATCCTCATTTATGTAGACATTTTTCATTATGTCCATTTCTAAACCAGATTCGAAGAGGAGACTCAAGAATAGTATCATTTCTAACCTTTCCTTGCGGCTTTGTTTCATGATTTGGTAGAGGGTCCTTTAACTATGTATCATTTGGAAGAAATTTGATGCTTTAGATTTCTCACAAGTTGTAACATAATTTTTTAGGCTATTGCCATTTGAATAAGAAGAAAAGCTATCCTCTTCATCGCTTTAATCACTTGTAGACTTATCTTCGTCCCAAGTGTTCATATTATTAGAAGATTGCTCATAGACCATAGTAGAAGTTATATTTTCAGATTGTGTAGGATGATCATCAATATCCATAAATGAAGGAATATTCTTCTCTGCATCATTCAAAGAAGCAACAGACTCACTTCCAACCTCTAACTGTGCACCAATCTCACCTCCATCCAATAGAGGACTAGCAGTTTCCCCATTTTTTCCTTGACTATGGCCATCTTCAACCACTAATAAAAAATGTTCATCCTCAGACATAAATTGATTAGTAATTAAATTTGTGAATAGAGGATTATCATATATTTTAAATTCATCAAAATTGAAGAGAAGGTTAGGATGAATTGACCATTTTTCTTCCCCTTGAAAAGTACCACATGCAAGTCCTCCATTTCTTTCTGAATGAAAACATGTATTCTCATCCACCATTTCCTTGAAGGAGAAAACTTCATATTTAGGGAAAGGAAAGGAATTTGACATCAGGTCTTTTAGATCAGTTTCAGAAGAGGACTTATCTTTAAAAGGAGAAAAAAAGGTAATTGGTGTCTTCTTTTGTGGCTCATCATCTTCATCATCACTAGATGAATTGAGATCACTCTCAACCTCTGATGAGGTATATAAACTGTAGACTTGATCATTACAATATTGATCTCGTTCCTCATTGGGTTGTTGCATGCTATCAAAAATTGTCAGATAAATGTTTTCAGCAGTCGAGTGAGGTAGTTATGCTTCTTCATGACTTTTAACTGAAAACTCGGGAGGTAGCTTGTGACTAGCTTCACGCTTCACACTAGCACCTGGTTTCCATTTTCCCATGGCTATAAAATCATCCTCAACTTTTACTGCTTCTAATTGAGCTCTCTCAATCCCTTGAACTTTATCTCTTTTGAGGATTAATTGAATGTCAGGTTCCAGAGCATAAATAAATATGTGAAATTGGATCTCCTCATTGGGTCTTTCTGGAACAGGGATTCGTTGAAGAGATCAATTAAATCGGTACACAAAATCCCTCATTATTTCAGCCATATTCTTCATGATCTTAAATAATAGTTGCAGGGTGGTCGCGATGTTGATTGGAACTTTATAATGTTGGAGAAACTTTATTTTTAGGACATTCCATCCCATAATGCTTCCTTTTTCGAGTCCCCTGTACCATTCTATCACTTTCTCAATCAAGTTATCAATGAAAATTCTTACAAAAACATCCTCTTCTTGAATTCCTAAAATTCCACTTACTGCAATCATAGTCAGGATGTGTTCCTTGGGGTCTTGTTCATTTTGACCAGAAAATTTAGGGAATTGTTTTTAGGAAACATGGGGTAAATTATGGTATTAAGATAGGACAAGCAGGACAACTTGATTGCACCAAAGATTCAATGCCTTGGATGATCGGAGTCACCAACTCACACGGGAGTAAGTATTGGGAAAGGAAAATTATTGGGTTACTTTTTGGGTGGTGGATGAGTCGGCGGTGGATTCTGAAGTTGAGGAAGAAGTGGGTCCCTTGGATGATGAAAAGGCCGATTAGGCTAACGAGTAGGATGATGAGGAGGGTTTTTGTAGTACACAAATATCAACCTCGAAGCATGTTCCACTATCAGTGCAAGTGGGCATTGGGCCAACTCTTCCTCTTCTTCCAAGGCAAGATTCACGCGTATATAAATTTTTGTGTTCCTCCTATATCTCCAGGCGAGAGTATTTAATTGTGAAATGATGTCCTCTTGCTCTACTCCCACCCAATCTAAATCTGGCTACAAAATAGGAAATATGTTATTATGAGGAAGTGTCATCTTGCCGCATGATGCGACAGAGATTGTCAGAATTTTCAACCAATTTGATTTGTTTCCCCAACAGAGATGCCAAAAATCTGTTAGTGAATGAATTGGCTCTTGATAAATAAACTTGAAATAAATGACTCTCATCCCAACAAGTGCTAGTATAAATCTACTAATAGCTTTGAAAAGACCACAATTGCATTTGTGACTTTTCTCTAAATTTTGTCAAGGTACAACTCCCTTACAAGATTTTCAAAGAATTTACCTAAACTAATGAACACAAGTATGCTTTTGATGAGAAATCAGGAAAGGTAACCAACACCAATTCATAAATAGGAAACTAATGTGGGAGCGTAAATCACAACCATAAATAATCAACACAAAGACTAAAAACTTATAACCATCCCATCAAAAGAAATAAGATCATACTATAAAAAATGAATGCCACACAGCCTATCTCACAAATAAGACATAACCATATGCACTTGTAACACCAAGATCAGGGTACTAAGCGTATCATTAAATTCATAACACCAAGATCATGAACTATTATAGTATGAAATAAATGCCTCAATCCCTCTCGATAACACCACAAGGTGTATATCCATAGAACCCCTATCTTCTTATACATTTTCAAATATATAGTGAAACAACCCCATTGAACGGTCGCCAGAGTCATTACTAAAGTTGGAGGTATTCTTGTTTCTTCCTATCATCTTGAAAATTGCTAAATCTCAATTAGAATAATTAACCTAGGAAATGAAATGACATTGGGCAAGAAAACTAATATTTATCTCACCAACGACCGTCGAATGACCTTTAACATAGCATCCAACATGGTGAGCACCCAGAGCGATGGTGATTCTATAAATGACTTCATTGTCCTGGAGGAGATTGAATGCAGCCCACTATTTAAGCATCTATCATACCAGCTGAAGGAGATCTTCATAATACAGAGTGAGGTGGAAGAAGAAGTGCTTCACAACATTTTGGGAAAAGTATTCCTGAGCCAAGCACATGTACACAACACCACCATGTTGGAGTATTTCATATACATAATCGTTAGGACTTCTGGTCATCGCGACTAGAGAGTAAAAGCTTTAGAATGCCTGGTGAAGCCTAAATTCCATCATCGTGTCAGGGTGGCTATCAATGGGATCAATCACTATACTCAAAATGGACTAATAGCTGATGCCATTTACATAGTTTTGACTCTTCAAGATAAATTATTGGAGGAAACAGTTGCTCTTATTCGCTTGAGAAGTGTAAAAAATGATATGTGACTCTTCACGCAATTCCTGGAATCGCATGAGAACCTCTTATCACCTTCTCAAGTTGAACGTCTCTAGAATGTGATCGAGGGCATTCGAGTCCTGATTTTTTCCCTATGTGCTTGAATGAAACTGCCTCTTTTTGTCTTTTTCCACTGATATGAACTTTTGGTAATCAAAACAAACAATTTTGTAGTGTCGATACCATGTACACATGATTTTATATATAAATAAAATATCATTTTGTTATCTCTATACTCTCTTATGCATGGAATTGTTTTCTTCTATTCATATCATTTCTGAGAATGATGGTTTCTTTTTTTGCATAATGTACTAGTTATGTGAATTAAGCTTGTTGTTGTTCTATTAAACATTGAATTTTTTTTGGGTGGAAAAAGGGGTAGTTCGCATAACCTAACAAAACACCACTTAGGTTTCAAACAATTTAAAGAATGCCACCCAAAGGTATAACTTGCAGGGAAATTCACTAATTTATGACACATGACAATTCATCATGCGAGTAATCCATACACACACTCTCTCTCTCTTTCAAGCAAATAGTAAGTTTGAATAGAGTCATAAAACACCGCCCAATGAAAGTTGTGACAATGCAAGCGATAAAATTGGGAGTTAGAAGAACTAATGAAAACCCCGCTTGAGTTCGAGAAGAACCAAAGAACGCTGCCTGAACATGAATTTAAGTAAAATGACTAAGGAAAAAGAGGTAAAATAGGTAAAATAGGTAAAAGGGGGAGGGGTCAATTTTATGAGTAACAATAGGCAAAGGTATGATTATAGAGTATGGAATTAAATGTATTGAATATATTGCATGCTTAATTTAATATGGAAATACATAATGAAAGCGTTAAGAAATTCATGATAATTATAGTAATATACTTTATGTACCTATCGGAGGTGATTTAACTGAACGTGTGTGTGAAGTTGAATAAAATGTATTTGCAAGATGATTTGATGTGACAAGAAGTAATTGCAAGTGAATGAATGATGAGGTGGTGGATGTAATGAAATGAAATGGAATGAACAAATGATGGGTAGTGATGTGATAGTTCAAAAGCTTGAAATTTGAATTGGAAACATGAAATAAGATGAGCATGTTGTGTGTACTTATTATGATAAGGCTAATGTTGCATGTGTGAGGAAAATCGGGTGAAAAAGGTGTGAACTGCAATTAATGTGGTGCCAACTTTTGAAATTTCTTGATAAGAAGCATTGCGGGTACCCTCGGCATCAGGTCCCATCTGAATTGTGATAGAATTTGTGTTATAGGTCCCTACTATAATGGGGCCCTTATTGAATGGTGAAAGTTTTATATATAAGATAGGTCCCTCTAGCAAAATTATGTACATCAGTGTGACTATGTTGTGTGTGCATGTGAGGTGAAATAAGAAATTAGACCTGAGTGACCTTAGGGGATGAGTTGTGTAGCTCAACCACTGAGTCACCTGAAGAACTTGGTATATCCACTGTTGTTGAGTCATCATTTTTGGTTATGGTATTTGTATCTAAATCACTATAAGTAGCAGTAGGACCATACTGTTGAGTGAGAGAAAGAATGAAGTCATCTCTCTTTACTGGTTTCTTGTAAAGTTTCAACCTGTGGACATTAACCAGGAGGGAGAACCTTACTACATCTATTAAGAAAGACTTGTATGATCTCATAAGGTCCCAACCACCTGGATTGGAGTTTCCCTTTAAAATCCTTGTATCTTGAATCATACAATAAGGCCCAATCTCCTACATTAAATTCCTTTTCCTTGATAAATTGGTCATGCCACTTTTTCCTCTACTTTGTACTATCTCAGTATGATGGATTTTCTCCATCCTAATTTCATCCTACCCATTTGAGCGATGTAACCTCTCTTTTTGAGTTGTTGTGAGATCCATGTCCAAATCCACTATTGTTCTTAATTTCTTGTTCTCAAACTCTATTGGGAGGACTGTCATTTTTCCAATTACTAGCTCATAGGGTGTGAAACTAGTTGTTGTTTTGTATGCCCATATCACTTTTAGTAATCTAGAAACACAATATTTTTTGTGTAATTGCATTGTCTTAGTTAGAATACTCTCAATTTCTCTATTGGTAACCTCCACTTGGCCATTGGCCTGAGGGTGATAAAGTGTTGAATTTTTGTGCCTAATTTGGTATTCTTCAACCAATTTGGTAATGAGGTCCGAAGTAAATTGTGGACCCTGGTTAGTCACTATCTCCCTAGGTACTCCATACCTAGAAAAATGTCCTCGTACAATAATTTTTCCACATTTCCATCTCTAGCAAACTATAATGCCTTCACTTCCACCTATTTGGACAAAATTGTGGATCAACATTGGAGATAAGCTATCCTTGTAATTCTATCAAATTGGTTTAATATAATTGAATCAATCCTTGGGAATTTCATGTTGAATTCCCTAGTTTGTTCCTAGATGTCAATCTGGGGACCTTAAGCTCATGAAAGGTGTTGTGGCTATCTACCAAAGGGGTGAAATCAACAAGTTAAGTGGGGATTAAATGCATTCTATGAGAATAAACAATAAAATCTAAATGCTTTAAAAGAATAAACTTTAAAACATTCTTAGATTTTTCTCCTCAAATAAATCTTTGAAACCACCAAATAACTTAATTCAATAAATTAAATGAATCCTTTTAATATATTTAAGGTCTATTATATTTAACTCAACTATGATTAAACACTACTAATTCTATTTAAGACTAAACAACTCCTGAATTAGTAATAGTTTGTGTTGACAAAATTCTGGTGACAAGACCTATTAATTCTAGTGATAGGAACTCTGTGCGGGTGACAGGAAGTACAGTCTTCCAAAACTGTACAAATTTCTACAACTACAGTCCAATGAAATGAATAATTTAAAACATGTAATCACAAAATTACTCACACATTTTAATAAGTAAAAGAAACCATAATATTAAAATAAAATACATAACATAAAAATTAACATCGCCACCATTTCAAGAGAGTGGACCCTCCTCTCCTTCCACGGGGTGACGAAAATAATTTTTTTTGTAAACTCCTTAAGACTTCAAACTAGCTGTTGTATTATTTCTATTTTGAAAAATATTACATCTCCCCTCTCATGTCATTTCTTATGTAATATATAAGAAATAAGACATTTACTAATTTAAATAATGCTTCCCTATAATCTCTCCACAAAATCAGATCTCAAATGAGAGAATCATGGAGAGAATCATGTAACTAAGATATTCTTAACATGGTAGGTTTGTTTGGTAACAAAATAACCAATATATCAAATTGGTTTTAACAAAATAATATGGAACATTTATTTTTTGTCTCATGTCCATAATAGTAGGGAGCATAAAAGTTGTTTATGGACAACAAATATTATGTTTAGTTTATGGCCATTACAACATAATAATTTGTTATAACAAAAGATTAAAATATATCCTATCAAATATAGTGATTTAAGTGTTTATTTATTTTTCAACATAATGGTAGAAAATATTAGTAAATATAATATAATATTTATTATTCACTTATTTTATCTAAAAACAAAATTAAATATTACTTATATATATTTAATCATATGCAGTATAATGTTGGTAAAATGATATAATATGGTGTGGAAATGGAATATAAAAATGGGTATGAAGGCATATGAAAAAGACTAAAATATGGCATAAAATGGTACATGAATGGCTCTCATCACCACCCACTTAGTCAGATAATTAGTGCAAACCATAATGTACTCTTTGTTGTTAGAAGTGGGTGAAATTGCCCCAATGAAGTCTAGACCCCATTTGTCAAAGGGAGCTAGTGTTAACTGTGGTTGTAATGGAATTTCATCACTCCTTGTTGGCATACCCATTCTTTGGCATCTATCACACCTCCTTGTATATTTGATAGAATCCTTGTGTAAAGTTGGCCAATAGTAACCAGTTGTGAGGATTTTGAATGTTGTCCTTTTGGCTGCAAAGTGACCCCACATGGTTCATAATGGCAAGCCTTCATGATATCAAAGATTTAATCTTCCCTTATGCACCTTCTCATGATATTGTCTAGAATAGTGTAGAACAGGTAACCAAATATCCAAGAATATGGAAAACACTTATGTATCAGCTATCTCTTTTCCCTTGGATAAAAGTGTGGTGAAATCTGCCATGTCACTAAATAGTTTGCAATTTCAACATACTGAGTATATGTATATTAAGAGAAAACAAGTGCTCCTCTGGAAATGAATCATCCATTACCCCTTCTGTTGATTTTGTTAGAAACCTTGACAGAAAATGTGCTACTATACTATCCTTACCATGCTTGTAAATTATCGTGATATCAAACTCTTGTAGAAGGAGCAACCACCTGACTAGTCTACCACCTACTACAGGCTTGTTCATTAAATATCTAATAGTTGTATGATATGTGTGGAAAAAAATTGCATAATCAATAATGTAATGCCTGAATTTATTGATGGCATACACTATTGCTAGCATCTCCTCTATAACAGTATAATTTAGCTCTGCTCCCTGAAGATTCTTGTTAATGTAGTAAATAGCATATTCTTTGTTACTTTCTTTCTGACCCAAAACTACTCTAATATCAAAATACAAAGCATCAATTTCTATATGGAAGGGTAAGGTTTAATTTGGCCCCCTTAAGATAGGTGCTTGTGTTAAGGATTTCTTGAGTTCTTCAAATGAATGTTGGCACTCTGATGTCCAATAAAATTCTATGTCTCTAGTCAGTAGAACAAATAATGGTTTTTCAATCTTATTGAAGCCTTTAATGAACCTCCTATAACAGCCTACATGGCCAAGGAAGCTTCTAACATATCTTTTCCTTTCTGGAACAAGTAATGTAGAAATGATCTCTATATTATGTGGATAAATTTGGATCCTTACACTGGATATGAAATTCCCTAAAACAATTCCTTGAGTCATCATCATAAAGCATTTCTCATTGTTGAGGGACAAATTGTGTTCTTTACATCTCTTTAAAATATTTTCTAGATTGTTAAGGGCTTCCTCATAAGTTTCCCCAAATGTGGTGAAGTCATCCATATATATCTCCATAGAGTCATGATCATAATTAGAAAATATTTTGAGTACTACCCTCTAGAAAGTAGCTGGGTAATTGCATAAATCAAAAGGCAGAATAAAGTAAGCATAGGTACCCCAAGGGCATGTAAATTTTGTTTTGTCCTCATCCTCTGGAGAAATTTTAATCTGATTGTAACCATTGAAACCATCTAGGAATGAAAAATACTTCTTCCCTGCTAAAGAGTCAAGCATAGGCAATGGAAAGTGGTCCTTCCTAGTGGTCATGTTTAGTTCCCTATAATCTACACATACCCTTCATTTTCCACCTTTCTTGGGAACAATGACTAAAGGTGATACCCATTCATTGTTAGATATAGGATAAATGAAGCCTGCATCAAGGATTTTTTGAAGTTTAGCTTTAACTATTTCTCTCAATGTAGGGTTCATTCATCATTGAGGTTGTGTTATGGGCCTATAACCATCATTTATATAGATCTGATGCATACATAAGTTAAGATCTATACCCTTTATATCATGGTAGTCCCATGCATAGGCTATTGCATGTGCCTGCAACACAATTTTGAGAGAATTTTTCTATTCTTCAATCAATGCAATATTTATGTTCAATATTTTTCTTGGGATTATTTCTAGTTCTTTGGATGATTCTTACACAGATGAGAGGTCAAGGCTAGGAATGATTGGTACACACTGTTGTGGAAATAAGGAATGCAATATTTGAGATATTTCTTCTGAGGAGTTCATAGGTATAATGCTTTGCAAAGGATCTTGTAGGCGCGAGAGACGGTCTTGTTGTTGCAGGCTCCTACCACAGTCATTCTATATTATATGAGAAATCAAATTATCTTCATCCTAATCATCCAATAAAGGGATGTGTTCTACTGTCATCAAAATCTGTAGGGAATATTGGTCTTCCTCATCTAAAGTAATCCAAATGGTTTTATCAATATCAACATAAGGTTGGGTTGGAGGATAGAGGACCAATTTCTTGGTCACAATACCATTAGATATTGTATGCACTTAAAAATGGTCTAAGCACAAATTAATTAAATACTTGTTATTTAATTAATAAAATCTTAAATCCTCTACTTATAAATAAATTGCAAAATTTATTTATATAGTTCACTTCTAAATATTCTTCTTAAATTAATTAAATGCACAAATAAACAAATTTGTCTTTTAGTTAATTTTCCCTCTTCTATTTAAATTTGAATTTTTAATTCAAATTGGCCTCCAAAATCATTTTCCTCTTAAATTGGTTAAATGCATAAATAAACTAATGTCATTTTTCTAATTTCCCATCTTCATTTAAATCGAATTTTTAATTCAATTTGGCACATTTCTACATATTTTTCTAACTACCTTCCACCTCACCATGTGTCACATGAAATTGAATTTTCTAAATTGTAAAATGTGGATTTTCCATCAACAAACCTGTAACAACTTTCAAACCGCCTTGACACATGGCTTCTTCTTTTCGTTGATTCCTTTCAACACTTGGAAAATTTCTCTCTTGTAGGGAACAACCTCCATGATTCTCTCCAACCTCTTCGTGCTCAACCGTTGATGCTGCAAGATCACAATCTCAACCGTTCATTGCTGCCACATAATAGTAGTTTGAAAGCATTTGAAGAGAATTGTAGTTGCATTTTAGTGTTTTTAGTTTGTTTTAGCATTATCATGGCATTTCAATTCTAGCATTTAGTTTCTTTCATCTTTTATAGAGAATTCCTTTAGATTTGCATCACCAGCTTTAGCATTATTTCAACAGTAATCTCTCATCATAGATCATTCAACAATTTATTTTCAAAAACACAAAATATAAGCATGTAGGCATTTTAGTTTGCATTGTGCAATAGCTGCTCATTTCTTAGGTTGCCATTCCATACATTCATTTGTAATGAATAATTCTGAGAGCATGAATTAAGGAATCACCGAGAATAGAGGACAATGGGATGAGTTCGAATGCAGGGTTGTAATAGTTTGTTTTATTATCTTTCCTTCATTAGATGTAATACATTTCATTTCTTGTGTGTTGTTTAGTTATGTTTAATTACTCTCACTAATGCATTTAAATCACACACATAAATTGGCACCCACCGTGGGGCCGAGCCCCATATTTTAATCTATTTTTTTTCAATTTTTTCTTCGCAGGTTCTATCAAAAATTTTGAAACAGCACATACGATTTTTCCTCGAGTGCATCCGACTTCTGTTTCGGTGCATTGAGTTCTTGTTTTGGTGCATTTGGAAATTCTTTCAGTGCATTCGGAATCTATTCCAGCACATCGGGCTTCTGTTTCAATGCATACGAATGTTCTTTCAACGTATTAGGGGGTTTTAAGTTATATTTTGTGCTTTTCCAATTTAGCGCATTTAGTCTATCATTTAGCGCATTTAGTTTCTCTTTCAGCGCATTCGGTAGTTTAGCGCATTTGGTCTGAGTTTTAGTGTATTCAGTTGTTGTAATGGCACATTTGATTTTTATTGTAAATTTTCTAGATTCCAAAAACTGATTTATGTTCTTTTGTTTTGCAGGAACCTTGTACATAGTCAGATACTTTGCAGAAACAATAAAAGAACGTTGTCAAAGAATTCAAAGCTTGAAACTACTAAAAATTGGCTTCAAGGTTAAATCTAGTTGTCATTTTCCTTTGGTTAAGTTAGGAATCTAGCATAACTAGGAAAGATAAATTTATACCATGTCTATTGTGTTTGGAGTGGTACGCGAGTATGCTCTCCCCTTAATTGGGTGATCATAAAGCTAGACCCATTCATTTTATTTACATTTTGACCCTTAGAGGGTCTGCCTCCCTGGTTCGAAAGGAGGGAACGACCCACCTAGTAACATGCTAGAATCCAAGCGACTTCCAAACAGTATATAAATGTGGGTGCTCAAGGAAAGTTCGAGTGTCACGAGGATCATTTCGACAAGAAGGGCAGCAATGGTCTCTTGCCACATGGATGGTACCCCATGAATGGAAATTTCGTACTAAAACCCCTTTGTTGTAGTAAGCCCAAAATTACCTTTCTATTCTTTGGTGCAACAACGTTCGTTGCCAAGGCATCCACATTCTCAAAGTTTTTAGTAGAGGTGAAAAACTTTCCATGGGAGATTCATGGGATTTTGAAGCTTGGTTGGCCCGAGAAGTGAGTGCACTATAAGGGGGAGCCTGTGCGGCCAAGCTTCTAAATCACCCGCTAAGAATAAGTGTAGCTGGAGTAAAATCTGCGTGGAATCCAAAAGAATATTATCTTACACAGCATAGGATTGTGCTTGTTTGATATGTTTTACCAATGTGGTATTAAACCAATATCAAAAACAAACATCACACAAACATATTCAATCATTCATTCAGAAGATAACCCAACCAAACAGTTCAAATTCACTGACCAAAAATTTAAAAAAATTGTCAAATTGTCGAAAACCAGAAATTATTTTCCAGTTCAACGCATCTAGTGACTGTCCCAGCGTATTCATTTACTATTCTAGCGCATCCCGCTCATATCCTCGTATATACTATTTCAACATATTTGATAAATCCTGCAGCGCATTCAAACCTTTCCATAGTGCATCCATAGCCTATTCTGGCGCATCCAAACTTTTCCATATTGCATCTAGACCATTCCATAGCGCATCTAAGTTTCGGCACATCTAAGCACTATTTTAGCGCATCTGGTAAATCTGTAAACAGAAACCTAAATTTGACCTTCTTCCTGTCAGTTAACATCCAGTCTGGATATTCCCTCTCAAATAACATCATTTCCTTGTCCTAAAGTTTATGTTGAGGGATTGGAAATCAACAAAATTTGTCAAGAAATCCATTTCCAAAAGAATCAAGAAACCAAAGACACAAATTGGCTATAAGAAACTTTTGAAAAAGAGATGCTTCTTGTACCAAAGTAGGAAGGTCTTTCTTTACTATCGAATTTTCATCCATAGATATCATGACTTTGATAGAGGATATATTGATTATTTTGATTTAGATCCTTTATCTTCACAAGCTTATTATCAACGAAGAGATCTTTCACAAAGGCATAATCATAGTTAGCCCATTCTCCATTCTTTCATCTCACAACCGGCAATACAATATTCCAATCGTCTCAATCAATTTATACAATAGATCTCAATCTTGTTGAAACTTGCATTTCCAAGTGAAAATCTCTTATCTAAATTTTGATCAAACATTCAAAAGTGCCTTTTTCATCACACCAATTTCTGATTTAGCAGTTGTATTTCACCATCAGGATTTATCATCCTCCATCAGGATTTCATCATCCTTTATCCCGAAATAAAAGCTTCCTTAATTAGATTTTAACCAATCCTTTTGGCACTCCTAAAACTTTGATCAACAACATTTAGAACATCATCATCACTTGTATGCCCATCCAAACAAGATCCCAAAGGCTAAAACTCCAAGAAAAAGAAATTGAAACCCAAGATACCATGGCTGAACAAGAATAAAATCCCTTTCATAACATCCGTTCAACCGAAACTGATGAGGCAAATGAAGATTATGTCCAACAAGCCCAACAAGACCCAAATTTCCATAAATTTCTAGAAAAGGTTTTTGAGAAGGGTGGGAAAAGATACCTCTTGATGTTAGCAAACAAAGGAGTCAAGCTACCCGATGATTTTGATGTTACAAAATTGAAAAGAAATCCTAAGAAAATAGAAACCGAGACACAAGTTGAATCAAGCAATGAAGTAAAAACCAATTATCTCATGGACATTTTGAAACAGCAAATCCAAACTCTTCAACAACAAATGCAGAACATGCAAACCGGGACTACTAGGAGATATTCCATACAAGATATATGCTCCTACCCATTCGATCAAAGTATCAACATGATACCATTTCCCAAACATTGTGAATTTCCCAAGTATGACAAGTACAATGGGAAAACCTATCCAATAGATCACATAAGGGAATTTTGAACAATGAGTCTTGAATTGTCCCATGAGGAAACATATTTGATGAGATTATTACCACATAGTTTGGGAGGGAAATGCATGTAGTGGTTCTCACAATTACCTCCAGGGATCAAATCTTTTGAATAATTGGTAAACAAGTTCATTACCCAATACTCATATAATATCCAACATGAGATCATGATGAAAGATCTTTGTAATGTGAAACAAAAGAAAGGGGAATCATTTCTTATATTCTTACAAAGATGGAGAAGATTATTCACAAGGTATCCCTGACCCATACCAGAAAAAGAGAAGATAGAGATGTTCATTGCTAACTTGAATGATGACATGAGTTATAGGCTCGAATTACAGTGTCCCCCAACTTTTGAGAAATTGATTGAAAATGGGATCAAGCTTAAGAGGCATTGGTCAAACAAGGAATATTGAAAATCTATAATGAAAGAAATTCATCTAATTCCTCTAATAATGATAAACCAAAGTTTTGGAAAAAGTACAAAAATAATGGCAATGACACCTCAGCTGAAATGAATAATGCCAAACCCATCTTCAATTTTTCATGAAGCATCTCGAGTACCAATCAAAAGACCAATCAAAATTCAAACCAAAGCAACAATCAAAATACCAACCAGGGCAATACTCAAAAAAATCAAAGCAACACATCATCCAAGACCTTACCCTATCAAACATCGAACAACCGCTGAAATTTTACACCTTTGGGTCAATCATATGAATTTGCATTGAAAGAGCTTATTGCAGAAAATCTTATCACTCTACCCGACACCCGAGGCTTTGAACCCAAAGTAAAATCATCCAGGTGGAATGAAGCCCATTTTTCTGAATTTCATCGATGTAAAGGTCACCTAACCAATAGTTGCATGCAATTGAAGCATAAGATACAAGATTTGATTGACAAAAATATCATAAGGATAGAAGAGCCTCAAACAAACACTGATCATGGGGTATTCAAAAACCCTTTTCCAAATTATGACAAAGGAGAATCTTCTAACACGAATGGAAAGGAAAGAATGTAAACTATGTTCAGGATACCATCATCCTTCATATTTTAGTTGTTGAAGATCACATAAATGACATTGAAATCAATAATACACCAGATCTTGTTGCAACCAATCATCCAATCAACAACACCATCATCCTCTCTCATCAAATTCCCAATATCCAACAAGACATGGTTGTAACGGATAATCAAATTAATGTCATCAAAATCAATGGAAAACAAGATAGTGTGCTTGTCAATGTGACCACAAGGGCTCAAAAAAAATGTGTTTTGAAAGGCAGTGCCTCCAAAGCACCTGCTGCTACATCTCATCAATATAATATTGTCGATCAACTCTAGAAAATTCTCACACAAATATCAACATTGGAGCTCCTTAAAATCTCTCCTACTCACAAGGAGATCTTGGAAAAGGCCCTAGTCGATACAACAGTGCCAAATAATTTGGAATTTTGTGCTTTATAAGCCATGGTGGGACATCTAGTTTCGCCTCATTGCTTATTTTTTTCAGAAAATGATGATGTATCTCTCACCCATCCTCATAATGTATCCTTTCATATCGAGGTTCTAATCCATAAAAGTCATGTCAAGCGCGTCCTTATAGAGGGAGGAGCTGATTTTAATATATGCACTTTAAAGCTTGTCTATGCACTAGGATTCTCTGAAAATGCAATAGATGCAAGGAAGAAGATTACCATAAAAGCATATGATGATGAAGAAAGAGCTTCAAAAGGAATCATTGTATTACCAATTCAGGTAGGGCCAATTCAAAAAGAGGTGGTTTGTCAAGTTTTGGATAAGGATTTGACATATAATATACTCTTGGGTCATCCTTGGATCCATGAAATGCAGGTTGTAGCTTCAACATACCATCAATGTCTAAAATTTCCTTACAATGGCCAAGAAATTACCATTCCTATTGATTCAAATAGTCCCCAACATTGCAATACCCTTAAGGTTGTCGAGGATGTATTTGTGCCTCATAACCGTGAAGCTCTTGATTCCACCCCTGATATCCCCAGCAATTCCATTTAATCCAATCTATTGTCTAAGCCGTTATCCATATCCTCCAATCAAGGAAGCCAATCAAGTTCATCATCCAAACAACCAGAGAAAAAGAAAGAACCTAGTCCCCCTACATCTACTAATTCTAAAGCCCAGCTTAATACTTTGGCCAAATAGTTTGAGAAGATAGTCCAAGTCAAATACAAAGGTGTGGGTGAATATTCCATTGAACAATCCCTCTGCCTCTCACAGTTAATGTCACCAAAATCCTATGCTCAACCATCAACCTCATCCCAACCATCCTCACAATCGGTCACATTTTTTAATGGTCGATTCATAAAAGAAAGCACTCAAGTAGAAGAATCTGATGACAAAGACATTCTAAATTGGCTCTACAAGGATGAAATTGATTGTCAAACAACAATGGCTAATGTCCAAACCACTCAATACGATAAATGATTCTCAATCCTGGAAAAGATGGGAGATGATGGAAAAGGACCTATTGGCAAAAGGAAAGAAGGTATCATAGAACCTATCCAACCCATTATAACAAATCCAAAGGACAAGAAAGGGTTAGGTTATAAAGAACATCAAAAGGATGAAGAAACAAAGGAGGACCAAAAGTAGAAGGTTGTTGAAAGGATCCAATAGCTACAAGCCAGTGATCATTATGAAATCGATTCCAATAAATATGAATGGGAGTCGCTGTCAGAAGAGTCATGTCATGATAAGGACATTGATTTCATACACAAGTACACTCCCACACTTGAGGAGGGAAAAAGCTTAGGGTTACAACCATTTGAATTAGGATCACAAAATATCGATGATTCAAGTGAAGACTATCAAACTCCTAGCGATATAGATCAATCAGAAGAGAGAAACATCATAGACCTCGACCTTGCCATAGTATTATTCGATGAAAACATTGCCATTAGGACCCTTATGAAATATTATTTGAATCTATATGATGACCCCCTACCATTGCTACATCCTAAACTCATAGATTGGGACCAAGCCGAACCTATCGATATCCCCACCTTTTTAAACGATGAGGCCATCGTCAACTTCCTCTACACTGGTAATCCTGAAACAATTTCCACCATTGAATATCATAGCAAAGCTTCATGATAGGGGAGTGCCAAATTTTCCATCTATAAAATAAATGAAACAAAAGAAAGATCTGATGGTGAAAACCATTCCATGACAGTATCAGATCAAGAAAGAGTAAAAATAAAGAGCACATCCGATAGTGAAAACCTCTATGAGGCATCGAAGGATGGGAAATTTGACACTCTCCTAGAGCACTGCCAGGAAATATTCAAAGTCTTGGTTGAACCAATGCAGCCCATCAATGTCAGCAATGTGGAAATCGTAAAAACTCTTCATCTGGCAGAATCATTGACAGAACAAGAAAATCCCAGCTTTATCAGGTTCTTTGAAAAGCGACAAGTAAACTTTGCCTATTCCTATGCAGACATGCCAGGGATAGATCTAGATCTCATCATGCACCACTTATCCCTTCCTTTAGGAATGAAACCAGTCAAACAAAAGTTGAGAAAAATGCATCCTCACATTTCCCTATTGGTAAAGGCAGAACTAAATAAGTCATTGGATGTTGGATTCATCAGACCCATTGACTATACAGAGTAGATATCCAATATTGTACATATCTTGAAACCTAATGGCAGCATACAGATTTGCACAGACTTCAGGGACCTCAACAAGGCTTTCCCAAAAGATGACTTCCCCTTGCCTAACATTGACATCATTGTGGACTTGACAACAGGTCATGGCATGTTGTCACTAATGGATAATTTTTTTGGCTATAACCAAATCAAGATAGCTCCTGAAGACCAAGATAATACAACCTTCACTTGCCCATGGGGAACCTTCAGTTGGAATATCATGCCCTTCAGATTGAAAAATGTAGGGGCCACATATCATAGAGCTATGACAACCATCTTCCATGACATGATGCATACTTTCATGGAAGACTATGTGGATGATTTGTTGGAAAAATTCCACACTAGAGAAGGACATCTGGAGATATTAGACAAACTATTCACTAGATTAGAGAAGTTCAATGTTCGCCTCAATCCAAAGAAATGTGTCTTTGAGGTAACGTTAGCAAAGCTACTTGGGTATATAGTGTCAGAAAAAGGTATTGAGGTAGATCCTGCAAAAGTGAAAGCTATAATGGAGATGCCACCCCTAAAAAAAATTACTCAATTAAGGTCCCTCCAAGGCAGATTCCAATCAATTAGAAGATTCATATCGCAACTGGCTGACAAGACCCGTCCTTTCACTCATCTGTTGCATAAAAATGATTCCTTTTGATGGGATGAGAAGTGTGAGGCAGCTTTCAACCAACTAAAACAATACCTAATGAGTCCACCTATTCTAGCACCTCCAGCAGAAGGAAAACCTCTTCTATTGTATATCGCCACAACTGATAGATCATTGGGATCTTGATAGATTCAATAGAAAAGGAGAGAGAAATCTATTACATCAGTAGAACTCTAAATGGTTATGAAATCAACTATACCTCCATCGAGAAATCCTGTCTAGCTGTAGTTTTTGCTACTCAACAATTGTTGCACTATATGCTGACTCATACAGTCAAGCTCATAGCCAAGATAGATCTGTTGAAGTATCTCCTAAACAAATAAAATCTGACAGGAAGATTGGCCAAGTGGGTAATGGTACTCAGTGAATTCGACATCCAATATTTCGACAGGAAAGCAATCAAAGGCCAAGTCATCACCGATCAACTAGCTGAGGCACCAATTCATGACGATCATCCTCTACATATTGAATTCCCAGATGCAAATATCCTAACAATAACAATAAAGCAGTGGGTATTATATTTTGATGGTTCCTATACTTAGCATGGATCAGGAGTAGGAATCCTATTCATCACTCCCCTAGGTCACACCATTCCAAAATCATATCGCCTGATGTTTCCTTGCACTAACAACATAGTAGAATATGAAGCCCTCATCATCGGAATCAAGATAGTTGTGGAATGGAAAATTATAGAGCTACAAGTCTATGGAATTCACAACTAATCATCAATCAGGTCAACGATGATTATCAAACCAAAGATGACCAAACTGATGCCCTAAAAGAGAATGATTGATGACTTCAAGAAATATTTTGTTGACATCAAATTTGGTCAAATTCCAAGGAGTGACAATAAGGTTGTTGATGCTATGGCTACTATTTCTTCTTTGTTGCAGATTCTAAAAAAATGTAGTTGTTATGAGTTCATGGTGGAACAACTGTTTACCCTCACTTACGATGACCCTGAGTCCCAACTCATATGCTACCTATATGATGTCGATACCTCCATCTACAGGAAGATTTACACTTACCTGAAGGATAATACCCTACCTCCGGATCTCTCCCGAAGTCAAAAATGGAACTTCATCCACCAATTTGCCTAGCATACCCTTATAGTGGATGTACTTTACCGTCGAGATCTTGATGGAACTCTTTTACAATGTCTAGAAAGTGACAAGTCTGAAAAGGATTTACGAGAATTCCATGAGGGTATTTGCGAAACTCATTCAAGTGGTCTAACCCTTGCTAATAAACTCCTCTATTTGGGATATTACTGGCTGACTATGGAGAGAGAAGCCTTCCAGTTTGTCAAGACATGTAGAAAATTCCAGATTCACGATAATCTTATCCATGCACCTACACAAGAATTATAGCCCTTTCAATCAACATGGCCATTTTTGTCAATGGGGGTTGGATCTTGTAGGAAAAATTCACCCATCTTCATCAAATGGACACAAGTTCATTATCACATCCATAGAGTACTTCATGAAGTGGTTCAAAGCCGTGCCTCTAATCACCATCATAGGGAAGCAGATCTCATCATTCATCCTAAACTACATCATTTGTAGATATGATATCCCCCAATCCATTGTCACTAATAATGGTAGACCGTTCAAGAACCAGGACATGCAAGAACTCCGTGAAAAGTTTCATATCCAACATTAGTTTTCTACACCCTACTACCCTCAAGGGAACGGCCAAGCAGAGGCCTCAAACAAAACTATCTTGAATATCCTAAAGAAAACCGTCAATGATGTTGGACATGACTAGCATACTCAACTGAATCCTACTTTGTGGGCCTATCATACAAGCATTTGTACTCCCACAGGAGCCACACCATATTCCCTCATCTATGGATCTGAAGTTTTCTTACCCATTGAAGTTGAGATACCATCCCTCTATGTGTCCTTGAAATGTCTCATCTCAGATGAAGATTACCATGTGTCTAGATTGCAGGAGCTAGAATTGTTGGATGAATGTCATCAGTTGGCAATGGATCACCTTAAATTATATCAAAAGAGAATGTCTAGAAGCTACAATCACAAGGTCAAACCTCAGACATTTCAAGTAGGTGATCTAGTATTGAGATAAAATCCTCGTAATCAACAAGACTGAGAAAAGAAAGGAAAATTTGAGCCCAATTGGTTAGGTCCTTTTGTTGTGGTTTCAGTATTTGGATTGGGGGCATATCAACTATCTACACCAGAAGGGGATCTATTTGAAGAGCCTATGAATAGCCTTCATATGAAAAAATTCTATACATAATGCATCTAGTGCATGTTTAAAAGTCTTGAAAAAATCCTTAAAAGGTAGAAAAAGTCTTGAAAAAATCCTAAAAAAGTAGAAAAAGTCCTGAAAAAATCCTAAAAAAGCAAAAAAAGTCTTTAAAAAATCCTAAAAAGCAAAAAAACTCCTCAAAAAATCCTAAAAAGCAGAAAAACTCCTAAAAAAAAATGGTCGCTTTGATGAAAACCTGGTAAATAGGCATCTTGGTGACAACATAAAAATCAAAAAATTGGGAAAAGGGAAAAACAAAAAAAAAACAAAACAAAAAATCAAAAAGAGCAAAAAAATCATAAAATCTAAAAAAGTGCAATAAAAACAAATGGTGAAAACCGAGTAAATAGGTGTTATTTGTGACAAGTCGACTACTCCATCTATTTGAGCGTGTTTTGATTGTTTTCTTTCGCTATCACTGTGCATTCACGCCTATCTTGCAACGAGCTTCATGTCCATATCCGGCTATTGCGGTTGTGTCCCACCTTGGCTTGGTTATCATTAATAGATTTGGTTTGTTCTCAATAGGGGAAAAATCTTGATCTCAATGGGACAAAATCATCGTTGAGCTTAAATTAGCAGGCAAGCAAAACAACAAACACAACCTTGGAAAAACAGCAATCACGACAACCATCAAAAGTTGAACATCGAACAACAATCAATCCAATCAACCATGTGAAACAAATCAAACATCAAACCAAATCAAATCAATTATCATAGATGGATTATCTTCTGAATCATGGTTGGATTACTTTACAACAAATGTTTAATTAATGCATCTGGATTGTTGTTATCATTTCTCGGGAGTACCTCAATGATGTCACAAACTAGAGGGGCTATGATTAAGAATGATATTTTTCTTTGTCTATTGTTTGTGAGTCACTCATTACTATTGTGCAAATTTTCATGGTACATGCTCTACAAAGTATCATTGATGATATTTTGAATTCGCATAGGAACATGATTAACTCTTGCCTGTTTATACAAGTGATACTCAGGTCATCTTGATCTAATTATACCTAGATGCTTGTGTTATCTTGCACTATCAAACCTCAACGGAAGTTGTATGGAAGTTGTACTCAGGTCATCATGGTCTAATCATACCATCTATGTTTGTACTAACTTTGAACATAATAAAACGCTCAATGATGATAATAAGCACAATGAATTGAATGGAAACATTGCATAGATAGGCTTGCATTCATTTTAGTTTTGCATTTGCATTGTAGATTTTTCAAGTTGGTAAATCTCAACATGATGTTATCTCTCACAACAAGATTGAGTATACTTGATATAACAAAAAAAATTCATTCATTTTCATTGAAATTTTCATTCCATGTCATTAGAAATCACTTTCATACGTCCACTATCACAAATCATTCATGCATTCATTCATTATAATATTCGCATCATGAAAATTTCCAAAAATAAAGCATTTTTCAAAATACCATCATCATTCATAATCCATATCATACATCAAGGTCATAATAAATTCATTCTTTCATTCATCCATGATCCATCCATATATCCATTCATCGTCAATAATAACATCATAATTCATTTCATGTTTAAGCATTTAGGTCACATATTTGCATCGAAAATACCAAAAAATACAGAAACATGCATTACATTTCATTACACATAGGAGAATAATCAACATCACATAGGGACATAACATAAAATCATCTCATATCATTTGCAT
Source organism: Sequoiadendron giganteum (assembly GCA_007115665.2). Lineage (NCBI taxonomy): Eukaryota > Viridiplantae > Streptophyta > Pinopsida > Cupressales > Cupressaceae > Sequoiadendron > Sequoiadendron giganteum. The sequence goes on from CM021104.1 coordinate 494,788,149, forward strand.
ACATCATCCATCCATACATAAGTATGATCATAATTCATCTACATAATCATCCATACATCTAGGTCATTTATTTGTCTCATGAAGAATCCAAAAAGAAAGCTATCCATTCATTTATCATCTAAAATCCATAAAACCATCCATCCAATCATTAAATCATTCATATCAACACATTTAATCATATATTTCCATTCCATAATAAAAAATCATTTTTTCATCCATTCATCCATACATCAACATATACATGTGAAAAATTATAAAAATACAATGCATAACATCTCATTTGCATATCCATCTCGTTCATTATCATAAATGCACCATTCATAAACATATAATATCATAACATCAACATTTCATTAGTGCATCCATCCATAACATAATCATATAGAACATGGCATAATCACATAGAACATAAATTAAATGCATCCATCCATAATAAAAACCATCAACATAGATTACATAGAACATTGTTGCATATAATATAACCTCAAAGTAATAACATGTCGATTATACAATGATATCAATAAATTGAGAAATGATACATCAAAAATGTGGCAAAATCCAAGTCTCTGAATCAAAGTACAATAAATCAAACGTGACCATGTGATCCTGTAGTGTTTCCACTTGAAGTCATAGGCCTCTGCCCAACACCGCCTACCCCTGATGGTTCTGTCCTTGATGGTCCTGCTCCTAAGAGTGGTTGTGTCACGCCCCTGCTAGTAGTATGGGACTGAGAGCGACTGAATCTCGAGCGAAAATAACTGACCCTCTGTGTGGTTGGCACTACCTCATAGTACCTGCCCCTATAGTACTCTACCTCCTTGGTGGACTCTCTAAGCTCTTTGACAAGGTCACTTGTACTAGTCCCTTGGGTTGTTTTTTGTATCATGTCAGCCACCGCCATAGCCTACTCCCCCTATCTCCTAGCGGCATCTCTCTCAGCAGTAAGGGTGGCTACCTGGGCCTACAACTACACCATCTGTCCTTGTACCTATAACTATGCTAGAGGCTATGCCTGTATCTAAGCCTGTGTCTGGGAAAGTTGTGCCTATAATGTCTAAATTTGGCCCTGGAGTGTCTACACCTGAACTTGTAATCCAACTATCTGAGTCTGCTGCCGCTGAGAGGGCATCCTAAGAATCATTCGTCGTTGTCCACCGGGTGCTGACCTCCTCCTCTTGGGGATGACCCTAGAATCCAGAGCATCCCTTTGTCCCCCTCCACCATCTTCACCCCTGCCTCCCCCTCCATCTCCTCCATCATCACCCCCATCATCCCCAACCTCCTCCTCTGCCTCCTCCTCACCTCCATCCCCTCTCCTCTGCACAATTGGCCCTACCCTCCTCCCGACCTCCAAAATGGGTACAGGCTCATCTGGACGAGATATACATGGAAATGGGTGCATGTAAAAATACTCACCATAATCTATCGTCATCTGCTCATCCACTATCTCTCTAAGGTACTAATAGAAAATCTATTGTAATTCATAGTACTCTGCACATGCTACATCATAGTCAAGGGCTGACCCCCACTCCGAAATGTCTTGTCTGTGTCTAGCATAATGTGCCACTCCTTGTGGCATACCCTAAATACAGTCATACTGTCTGTAAACTCTACCAAAAAAAATTGCTTAAGAATGTATGGCATCCTACCAATCAAATACCTACTGCAAAACATGTAGGGCATCTCACTATCATCCTTGGGCCATACCTCACAATCAAGATATGGCTGCCATATCACTATATCTAAATCATCCAGGAATCGCCTCCAATACTCCAGCTTGCCCAGCTTATGCTGGACAAGTGGCCCTATGTATCCAAAAACATATGGTCATCTTGCTGGTCGAGCCCTGCCTCCCACTGGTCGTGTAATGGCTATGTGCTCCCAAACCCAAAGCTGCAATAAAGTACATCTTGTTGCAAGACTGCTCGCCCAAAGATAAACCACCTCGTGTAAATCATGATATCGGTGTGTCAACATGCATGAGCCCCAAGCATATCTCGTACCATGTGCAATCATGTTATCTAAAATCCATCCCCAGCCAATTGAAAAGCCCTTCAACCTACGGTCGAGGCAGAGAAATCCTCCAATAAATCTTGCTAATACATATGGAAAGGCCCGCCCGGATGCAATCAACTCTCACCACAGAATCTCATACCCAATGAATTGATCATCCTGAAAAAGCTGGCAAATGGTGTTTGTCCCCCTGCTCCTCATGATCATATACCACTAACTCCCCCACGATCGGTGTCCTCAAAATGTGATAAACATCCTTTGGGGTAACTGTCATCTCTTCGGTCAATAAATGAAAGGTGTTATGGTCACTATGCCACCGCTCTGCAAGTGTCATCAATAGCCCCCGATTAATCTGGTATTGGGGAATATATATCAAAGAAGTAAGTTTGCAGTGATTAAAAATGGCAAGGTCTCTCTGAGCCAGTTGTGGGATCATGCCCCATGTCCTCGGAAAGCACTCTCGAACCTATAGGTTCCCTAAGCCACCCTCCTAGAATCAAATTAAAGCATCAAGTCAACAAATCAATCAAATCAACCTATCAATCAGAATATCATTTAATCAAATCAGCTCACATGAGATTTTGATCAAATCTCAAGGAGCACCTATCCTATCACTCGACTCTCATTTTTCATGAGATCTATCAACATCAATCAACCTACCATCGTTCCTCGCCTATCATGAGGATGATCAATCAATTAATCAATCAATTTTATCTATCCTATCATCGTTCCTCACCTATCATGAGGACAATCATCAACCTATCAATCAACATCATCCTATCATCGGCTGATGTGATCATCAATCATCAAAATCTAGGAGGAATCTATCAAAATCATCAATTTTGGCTAAATGCGCTAAAATAGAGTTTCTATGCGCCAATCTATCGGATGCACTAGAAAATCTACAGAATGCACCGGAACAAGGTCCTGATGCACCATTTCATGGATGCGCTAGAACAGGGTCTCGATGCATCATTTCCCGGATGTGCTCTTTAACCTACTCTATGCACGACTTTATCCTATCGATGCGCTAAAAACCCTATGTGCTAATCTAACACCCTAATGTGCTGAAGCGGGTTCTAGATGCGCTAATCTAACACCCTAATGCACTGAAGCGGGTTCCAAATGCGCTAACCTAATTTTGGGTCCTAACCTAACCCTATGCGCTAATATAGTGACCTAATGCATTGTATCAAGTTTTGGATGCGCTAAAAATCTAACCTATTGTGCTAAAACATGTAAAAATTTGAATTTTTAAAAGCAAAAAGGCAAAAAGAATTTGAATTTAAATTTTGAAAAAGAGGTTCTCGAGGCACGTACTAGAGGTTCATACACGGTTGGATGTTGGTGGTGATGAACTCACTCGAATCTGTGAGTGTGGCATAGAATCCTATCCATTTTTTCTCTTCGGGCTCTCAGTTTTCAAAATGCACAAGTTACAAATGAACTCTATTTTACCCTTTTTGACCTTTTAAAGGTTAATTAAGGGGTAATTATTGTGGCATTTATTTAATTTTTCAAAAGGGCCTTTTTAATCAACTAATCAACAAGGTGGCTAAACTATTACCATTATCAGGAAATAAATCAAGTCATCCTCATCAATTCTGGTGATCATCAACATACCATCGAAAAATCATTTAAATCATCACAATTTTTTAAAAATCATCAAAAATTCAAAAATCCCTGATTTATCTCTCGAGGGGGCATCCTTTCCTCATCACTAAAAAATCAACGTCTAGGTCATGTTAAAAAATTTATCATCGCAGTCGGAAAAATTATTCTTTGAAGCAATGCAGTTGCACACATCACTTTAAAGAGGGGAAAAATGTATGCACTTAAAAATAGTGTGAGCACGAATTAATTAAATACTTGTTATTTAATTAATAAAATCTTAAATCCTCTACTTATAAATAAATTGCAAAATTTATTTATATAGTTCACTTCTAAATATTCTTCTTATCTAAAATCATATTCTTCTTAAATTAATTAAATGCACAAATAAACAAATTTGTCTTTTAGTTAATTTTCCCTCTTCTATTTAAATTTGAATTTTTAATTCAAACTGGCCTCCAAAATCATTTTCCTCTTAAATTGGTTAAATGCATAAATAAACTAATTTGTCATTTTGCTAATTTCCCATCTTCATTTAAATTGAATTTTTAATTCAATTTGGTACATTTCTACATATTTTTCTAACTACCTTCCACCTCACCATGTGTCACATGAAATTGAATTTTCCAAATTGTAAAATGTGGATTTTCCATCAACAAACCTGTAACAACTTTGAAACCGCCTTGACACATGGCTTCTTCTTTTCACTGATTCCCTTCAGCACTTGGCAAATTGCTCTCTTGTAGGGAACAACCTCCATGATTCTCTCCAACCTCTTTGTGCTTAACCGTTGATGCTGCAAGATCACAATCTCGACCATTCATCATTGCCACATCATTCCCAGCTTAGAAAATTATATAAATAGAACACATTTCTACAGCTTTTCAACAAGTAGAATTTGACAAGTTCATGTTGCAGAAATCTCATTGTAGTTTGAAAGAATTTAAAGAGCATTGTAGTTGCATTTTAGTGTTTTTAGTTTGTTTTAGCATTATCATGGCATTTCAATTCTAGCATTTATTTTCTTGCATATTTTATAGATAATTCCTTTAGATTTGCATCACCAACTTTAGCATCATTTCAACAGTAATCTCTCATCACAGATCATTCAGAAATTTATTTTCAAAAACACAAAATATAAGCATGTGGGCATTTTAGTTTGCATTATGCAATAGCTTCTCATTTCTTAGGTTTTCATTCCATACATTCATGTGTAACGAATAATTTTGAGAGCATGAATTAAGGAATCACCGAGAATAGAGGACAATGGGATGAGTTCGAATGCAGGGTTGTAATAGTTTGTTTTATTATCTTTCCTTCATTAGATTAATACATTTCATTGCTTGTGTGTTGTTTAGCTATTTTTAATTACTCTCACTAACACATTTAAATCACACACAAATATTATCATGTTTCCAGACCTACAACCTATGAATGCATCAACTATAGATAATCATGGTCTACCTAAAATGAGTGGATATCTTGCAAGGTTGATCTTTAGTTGCAATACTATGAAGCCTGCAAGATACTCCCAAGAATCTAATGCAAAAACTAAATCCCCAATAATTCCCTTAGGCTTTACTATTCATCGATCAACCAATTGTAAAACAGTTGGTGTAGGTATAAGGTTGGCTTAACTAAAGTAATTGTATTTCCTCTTTAGTCATGAAATTGATTATTGCCCCTAAGTCTATCAAGGTGTTCTTGATAAGGGCCCCATTAATCTTAACATCCACTACTGGATTACTATGGTTTGTGTATTTAGGTACAATTATATTTCCTAGCATGATATTAGCAAGGTTTCCTAGGACATGAACTGTCTGAGGGTCCTTCCATTTTCTACCTAGTTTCTTAAGATATAGGTCCCTAATAGTCTTGGTATAGATTGGAATGTCCTTAATAGCTTGGATGAGGGGGATCTTGATAATGAAATCCTTAAGTTGACCCAGTAGGTCTATCTCAGCATGGGTATTATTTTTTTTGAATGGCTAAGCATTCAAGGAAAGGAGGCTCTGGACTTGAGAGGCGGTTTGGTGTACCTAACTTGACTTAGGCTCTAGAGGTGATTTGTTTGAAGCTTCAGCTATAGGTTCCTCATCCTCCATCTCAATTATTTGAGGGGATGACGGTCTAGCTAGTTGTTAGGGTTAGGTGAAATTTGGGCAAGTAATTGTGATGGTCTTGGTTGCTAAGGTGTAGGATTTAATGGATTAGGCATAATGGCTTGTTTTTTTGGCTGAGGAGGAAGCATATGTTGCTGATAATTCATGTTTTGTTGTTGCCACTACTGACATTTTTTCCATTATGGCTGCGAATTGTTTTGTTGTGTTGGTCATTGAGGATTATAATTGGAACCTTGGAAAAAAATTTGTGGCCAAGGATTTAGTTGTTGTTGGTTCCAATTTTGATGAGGTTGTTGTCATTGTTGAGGATTTTTCCATAGGTTTTGATTATTTGGCCAGGGTTGAGAATTCCAAGAAAAACAAATCTTCTTTCCAATTGGAAAAGAGAAATTGAAATTAAGAGGGTCATGTGGCATACCTTGTCTTTGTTTCCATGGCCTTCTTTGAGCTATGTAGAATAACTATCCATCCTCTCATTCAAGTGGCTGAAAATTAGGCTTCTCTATTTTATATTGTTGAATACTAGCCACCCTCTTGCATTTATAATTTGATTTCCTTTGTCTACAATTGGGGCATTATTCAGTGAGCATTTCTTTAGCCTTGTCTTGCTTCTTCTTTATATGGAGAGTGTCCAACTGAGTTGCTAGGTGATTGATAATGTACTCCATAATGTTGGACAAAAAATTTACTTAACTATCTTTGAAGCCACAATAGATGATTTGCCAATGGTGGATATCCTTTCTCCTCTTGCTTCTTAGTGAAGGTCCTGGAGTAATTTCTACAAACCCTGCAGATTTCTTCAAATGTTATTTGAGAGATATCCCCTTTATCAATAAGATTGAGGGCATCCATACAGTCCTCATTGACTCCGTTCAAAAATTCTAACTTGAGGGATTCTTCAAATAGCTTGTTCTGTGTGTTTTTCTTCAAAGAGAATTAAAATCTCTCCACATATTCCTCTAATGACTCATCCTCCTTTTGTGACATTCTAAAAATTTCATCTCTCCTCCTATCAAGTCCTCTATAATAGCCTTGGTACTTTTCCAAGAACAATGTTTTCATGGTATCCCAATCTGGAATAACATCCTTGCCTAACCCCATAAACCATCTCAGGGCTACATCTTTTAGAGTGGCAAGGAAGAGCTTGGGCCTATGAGCATCAGAGGTATAGTCATTGCTCCTACATAGGACATCAAACTCAAACAAAAATGTGTTTAGATCACCAAACTATAAAATACTAGTAATGCTAAAGGAGGGATATTCTTCAACACAGTTGTCTTTTCTTGGTGGGTGATTAGAAACTCAAAGTTCACATGTTCTGGATCATCTCCTGGTGTATCACCCATGTTTGGCATGTCCCCTCTGTTGGTGTGCGATGTTGGTAAAAGGGAAGTTTCTTCTTCAATAATACCCTCGCTCTAAGTATTGGAGTCACCAATATCTGCTATGAATTCTTGGCATGTAGAGGGGAGGAATCTTCTCAAAGAGTCTCTTCCTCTGCATACAATAAATATGGCTTTGTATAGTAATAGTCCCACACAATGTTAGTATAACTTTTTGGTATGTTGAAGAAGATTAAATCTAACAGTCCTAATGCTGAAAATAAAGTATAAACTATGAGAGCTTGGAAAAACAAGTCTATGAAGGTAGCACCATCCCCATAAATGACACCAAAAATGTAGAGTCTAAACTAGCATCTTATAAACTTGGTGGAAACCACACAATTCAGAGGAATGACTAGTTGAATAGTCCACTCAACATTGTAAAGACTTCATTAAATTGTCAACCAGGGCTTGTAAAATTTTGATGGTACTGGGACTATATGAGCCTTTAAAGACTTGAAATTACCTAGATTATCCTATTAAAGGTATTCTACTTACTGGGAAATCACAAAAACACATAACAGTGAAAGAAGTGCATTATCGCTAGTGTCTACGATTGCCTACAACATAATCTATAGTTGAAGTGCTGTTAAGGGATAATTACTACTTGACTAACTCAAAACTACTCAAAACTGATAACTAAAACTAGTCTATCCTTTGGAGTACTACAAGTCAATTAAATTCATTCATGCACATGAGCAACCATTTTTTATAATCACCATATGAGAATCTATTTTAACTTACATGCAATTTATGAAGTAATGATTAACAAAAATAATTGCCAAACAGAAATAAACAACTATAAATGTAGTGAAGAACAGTTACCTTGAGTGGCCTTCTCAAGTGGTTGTCAAGTCACTTAACTAAAACCAAATCTAAATCTTCAAATTCTACGCAACCATATCAACTTAAACTTCATTCATTGTGTATTCTAAAAATCACATATAATCTTGCTCAAAGATTGTATTCAAGAGAACCATTTCTGAGCAATCAACAAGTTTGTAGATTACAACTGAAAACTAAGAAGTAATTGATAAAAAAATCCACTAGTATGAGATTAATCAACTAACTATACTAAAGACTCAACCACTAGCTATACATAGGCATGGGGGAGTTTATTCTAAACACAACTCTTAAATAAAATAATTAACTAAAACTTCCTAGATATCAGAGTGTGTAATTAAGATTTGAATTCTTCAAACTGCAACTAAAAAGAAACAAGAGTTCAAATAGGATTAAAACTCTGCAAAACAGATTTGTAATGTGGAACACATAATCAGTTATCCAAAATCTTGTCAATAAAAGAATTATTCTTCTTTGATGCCTTATTAACTGTCATAATGATGCATGACTAACTCCATCAGGTGTCTCCACATGGTAGTTATTACACTCAGCTTGTTTTGGCACTTCCCCTATTTTTTTATCCAAGACTTCCTTTGGCTGCGAGCTACAACTTTCAATTGTTGTAGGCTACAATGTCTTCTTCGTCTGCAAGAGGTTAATCCACAAAACACATACATAAATATAACTACCATGATTAAACACATAATTCCAATCATATTTCATTCATATCCACATATAAATCATGCAATGCTACTATATCATAACTATATTTCCATTACTCTAATTTAGGTCCAAAGTTGTATAATAAGCATTAAAAGATAGCATAACATTGGAATATGTCTGAAAGGATTGCATTTGGTAATGTTTGTAAACATGCATAAAATCATCAGGAAATTGACTAATAAATGGACTCATCACTATTAAGGTTTTATTTTAGTTGAAATCCTTGAACAAAAGTGAGAAGGCTCACTTTTCAATTATCTTAGATGTCTAATGCAGGAGCATCCCATACCTAAAATAAATCTTGCATCAACCAAAAATATTTATTTTATTTCTTTATCATTTATAAGTTTCATTGTTTGTTGTAGTCTTCATATTTTTATTGCAACCATCTTATAAAATGCTCAAGCCAGAAAAGGAATCTTACTATGTATTATTATTGATTCATATTAACACCTTCACAATTTAACTAGATCATCTTAAGGGTGTCCTAATTTGTTTGACATGTTGAATTTTATATCTAACTTATATTATTGTAAGTTGTGTATTATACATCATCTTAAGAAATTTCTATTCAAATTATATGCCATTGAAACAACGCAAATAGGGTGCCCCACCTTTTAGGAGATGGAGCACAAGGATAGAATTCCTGCTATTTCACCTAGTTTCACTCAAGGAAACCCTAGAGATCTCAATCCAAGGATAGAATGAGAGAAAGGGATCTGCTAAAGTTTGTCCTAGGGTATGATTAATGACTAAAGAAGGGTTCAACACCAAGCTAGGGCTTAGAAAGACTAGTAACATACAAGATCTAATTATGAAACATAATGCTTTGTAAAATTCAAATGAATGACCTAGGAATGAATATAAAACAAGATAATAATTTGAGAAAACATAGAGGCGCACCTAGAAACTTCAATGTGCTTATAACAAGCTCCAAAATCTTAAAAAATACTAATTTTAGGGCACACTGGGACTCATATGCCAGGCTAGGCATATCAGTCCCAGTCTAGGGTTTCTAGGCCCTGAAACAAGAATCTGGCAATATTGACTCGGGATCTTCAGAAATCTAGAAAATTGCATGTACTAGGACTCATATGCGCGTTCTTCATTTTTGAAAAGTTAAATTCTAGATCTGCTCTCCAATCTCTACTCTTTCTTCTTAATCTGATTTTTGGATCTGGACCTGTAAAAAACCCTGCAAAATAGAATATAACGTTGATTTGCTAATGGGGGGTTTGCCTCGGCCAAACCCCTAGTTTGATAGTTAAACCTTGATATAAATAATGGATCTTGAAAGTAAATGTGAGCATAAACCCTAATCTTAAGTGTATCTAAGATTAGGAAATTTGAAATGCAATGCAACCCTATTCTAATGTGCTAGAATGAGATGCATGAATGAAGCATGAATATGAATGACTCACTTTGGGAGATGTCTAATCAACCTAATAAGCCATAATAATGCATTTACCTTCCATTAGGCTAAAATTATAGTGAAAATGAAGGATGGAACCACTTAGGAAACAAGTCATTAGGCTTGGCTTGATGGCTAGTTGCATCTCCCCAACCTAGAATCCATCATTATTCACTATAGGTGACCATAATCAATCCTTAACAATGCTAGATCTTGAATGAAAGTGAGCTTGAATACTTGCAAAAACACTATATAATGCTTCTCCAAGGCTTCAACTTTGTTTGCTACTTGCTCTTGAATGCTCTTGTGAAAGAATGCTTGAATTCTTATGAATGCTTAGATCTTGAATTGCTTTCTCTAGATGAAAATAATGACTTGAAAGCTTGTTTATATAGGCACTTCATCTAATTTACCATTATTTAGATCTCAAATGCCAACATCAACCAAGATTTTGAATTAAAAATTTGAATTTCCTACTTAAACCCTAAAAATGGGCTACACGAGACTCGTATGCCACTTGTGGTGTATGGGTCCCACCTAGGGGGACTCATACGCCCAAGGTGGCATATGAGTCCCACCCTAGTTTTTAGGGTGGGCCAATGATGGGTTGTTAGAAAATTTAATACTTTTGTTTATTTTGTCAGGATTTTAGTTGAAATAAGCCTTGAGATTCAAAATAAAGGGTCATAGGGGCCTATTAATGATGATTTAAAGGGGTCATGAATGCAAGGGTACCAAAATAGGTCCAAATTAAGTGAGAAATTGTACCATCTCCAAGAAGGGAGTACAATTTACATTACTATAGCCATCAATTTTAATTTCATACCAAAATTTAAGGTCACTTATAGAATTATATAACCTAAGGATATTCATGATTAAGGTTGCATCAAGCTTGGAATTTTTCATCTTGTTACACTTGAGGAGGCTTGTTTACTCATTTCACAAGAAAGTATCGAGTTCCAAGATAAAATAAAATTTGAAATTTCATTTAATATTGGATCAATGATCCTTATCCTATGTGCATAGTGTAGTGTACTTCATTTTTCTAGCACAGGATCTCTACATTAGAATTCTCTATAAAATAGAAAAAGAAATTACTAGAAAGTGGAGGATTGTAGTAGTCGAAGGTCCAAAGAATTGTGGTATAGAAGATCAAAAATAAAATTTACTCATAAGTTGTATTTTAAAGGTTGCACACTTGTACATATTTTTTGATGATTGTAATTCAAGGCTATGTATTAACTATGGTTGTAAGCCCTAGCAATAGAGTATAATTATGTATTTTCAAATTGAGAATTAATAAAATTGCATTCACTATGTTTCTTATGTGATGTAAATTTGGAGTGAAATCTTGAATTCTATTGTGAGATTATTTTTATTGTTTATGTTAGGTTGCATGGTTAGATAATTTTTAATTGTTTCATCCATCCATAATTTCATCTCACTACAAAAACTAGAAGTGAATTGAGGAATTCCTAACAAATGAAATATAAGGATTCTTATACTTCAATATTGACTAATTAGTATTATACCAACACAAAAATAATTCTATGGGACAACAAGCTAAAATTTGCTCCATTGAAGTACACGCAAATTTGCTTCCAAAACAATTTTATAAACTACATCTATTAATTTATCCATTCAACCTATATTCCACAAGCCACACCATCCTTAGTATAATGTAAATAAAATAAAATATTTTTTTAAATAATTCTAAACTAAAATAAAATAAAGTTCTTAAAATAAATATAATAACTCAAAAAATTTAAAATAGATGTACTTTAAAAACCTATACTAATTATATATTGATATATTTACTTTTTAAAAAATTATTTATTTACTTAAGAATTATTATTATTATATATAAGTTGTGAGTATGTTAATATTACTTATAAGTATATATATTATATATAATAAGAGTATTATATATATATTATTCTCATTTACATACAAACATGTAATATAAGTCTAAGAATATTACTTATATATATGAATGATAATTCTTAAATAAATAAAATAACTCTTAAGTAAATACATCTATCTATCTATTATTTATATAATGTATATCTAAGTAATATTACTTCTTTTTTTATCTATAAAAGTGGTTGTAAAGGGCTACAGCCTATTCAATAACTTCAGTTGTAAAGATTATTGCATCATATCATATGTCTCTATGTGGGCAACTATTACATTTCCGGTTGAATGTCATTTACAAATTGAGACCTGTCATCCCAAAATAGTCTCAGCAGTGCCATGCTTGAGACCAACAACATTGAGCATACTACCCTATGTCCCATCCATACATTTGTGTAATAGATAACTAATATTACTTTTATAAATATTATATATAGGTTTTAAAATATATATAAATAATATACAAATATTATTTTTATCAAAAAAAATCAAAAGATTATGATATCAAAATAAATATAATTATTAGATTTTTTTGAACCATGCTTTTTAATTCAAAAATCATCCAATAAGATAACTTTTATAAACATAATGATCCCCAACTTTTATCTATATATACATCAATATAAAACATAATAATACTATATATAATGTATATATTGATATAAACAATATTATTATACACATTACTTTTATTGCAAAATATCAAATCTAATTGAAAATAGAGAAGATAGGCATGCATCAACAACCCCACAATTTCTAAAGAATACAAACAAATAAATAGATACAATATGGACAAGCATTAAGAACTTTTAGACACATTAAGAAATAGTGATACATAAGGTAAAAGATATCATGTTGATTTGAGCTGTGAATGTGATAAATTGAACATTAATAGACTGTGTTCTTCATTACTGCCACTGACATATTCCTGGTTTTTCTCAGTCTGCAACCTAGAAAAAATCAGTGACAATGGCTCTGGTTACACTCACACCCACATGTGGATTCATTCTTATCTTGAGGATACTGTCATGGAGATGGGAAGCCATAAGCTTGATGCAGAAAAGCCTTACATCTGCCACCATTACTACCTTCTCCAACTTTTTTGTCACACCCAAAATTCTTTCAAAAGACTGACTGTGATGTAAACTTGTAAAACAACTTTCTCTGACCATGATGTTTACTTTTTTGGCAACTGCCAAATTTCAAAATAATGGTCTGAATTACATCTATGAAAAAAGGAAAATCAAATTGTTCTAAAAACTTTATTGACGTGGCAAAGCAACCATGCTACACTCCTTTAAGGCTTATGGACACTAACTTTCCAGTCACAAAAGAATCAGTCCTTAAACACATTGGAGTGGAAAGGGAATTGCAAGAAAGTAGAGGCAGACAGAGTAAAGAAAGAAAATAAAGTTCCTCTACAATTCAACGTTTATCAACACTAACTTTCCAGTCACATTACTTTATATCATGCCAATGTTATTTATATAGTAATAAGTATTTTCATGAAGACATTTTTGAAACCACCAACAATACCATGAAACTAACTTTTTGAGATCATTTTATTTATTTATTTTGGTTATGGAGGGATAGTGACCACTCCAAATCATTAGATTAAAGTGTTATAAACACATATATGATAATATTTTTGTTATGGAAGGATAGTGACCGCTCGAAATCGTAATCTAGATTAAAGTGTTATAAACACATACACTTTCTAGAAAAATGAAAAGATGTCATAAAGAATTACAAATAAAAATAACAAACATGGTCATATTTAAAAGAATTTGAATTTAAAGAGATAATTATTAACTTTTTAAAGGAAGTTGAATTTAAAGAAATAATTATTAACTTTTTGTTTTTTTTAAGCTTTAAATTAAACAATTGAATCTGCATTTTTTTTTTTTTAAGATAAGTAAGTGTTCATTTTAATTGATGATTATCGCTCTTAAGAAGTTTCACAAGTTTGTTCTATAATTTTTTATGAGGTAATGATCATCAAGATGAACAATAGTTTGTTTAAGAAAATTTATAATATTTATTTATTATTCAACTTTTTGCCAATCTTTTTTTGTTTAAGTATGTCTAATAATCTTAAGACACGAAATATTTTTAACTTTAGAGTGAGAGCATATCATATTTTAGAAAGCAATAATTTTAGTATCATATAAAGATCGTACCATTTGTTGATAGAAATATATCATTTTTATATAATAACTGTCTTAAATCAATTATCAAATAGCATTATATAGCCTCCCTATCAAACCTAACATAGCTATGCCTTATCTTTATGAAGTTTCTTACACCATAAAAAACACTAATAAACTTCATAAAGATCTTATGAAAGATTTACTATAAACTAAGGGCAAGACATGATAGAATAAAGAAAACAATAAACCCAATTTACCAATCCACAACCATTAAACGAAAACAATGTGCTACTAGAAACTTGGTTACTATCATTCAAACTATTAGAATCCACTACTTGTAGCACACCTTCTCTTGTAAAAGAGATCCTATGTAGGAAGAAAACTTTGTGCACCACCTTCCTCACTTTATTGAGGGAAAAACCATATATATATATTATTATTTAGGAGAACTTTATCAAATTCATCCAGCGACCCAACCATTAAACTATCCCTAGAATTTTTAAAAATATAGACAACAATAAGTGAATTATAAACCAACTCAATTGGGAAGACTTTTCCATTAGCCCGTGAGCCAACATCACCATCATATTTGTCCAACACATTATTAAGTTTTTCTTCAAGAAAAATCAATAATTCATTAACAAAAGCATTAGCCAAAAGATTAAGCTTCCCTTTACCCTAAATTAAATCCATGATATTGGAAAGAAATAAAGTGGAGATATTGCTGCCAAATTTTCACCTACAACTCAATTTGGCAGAGCTGAAGTAGTTATTCTTATTTTAAGGTGAAAAGATTCTAACATATTTTTTCCATGCTTAACCATTGCATATTAAAGTTTAAAAAGAAGAGTTTAGTTTTATTGTGCAATAATAGAAAAGAAAGAATTTAGTTTTGTCATTCAAAGCTTTACAACATAAAGGAGAATACATGAATTGTAAGAAGTTGCTTTCATTCATATTGCAATGCTTTCATTCATTTAACAATGTTCATTCATTTTGCAAAAGAAATATATGCAAAACTGAATAAGTGTTGCTTTTATATTCATTGGAAAGAAAGGAGTAATCGAATTTCCCACACAAGTCGTGGGCGTAGTTGAACTAAAACAACATAGGCATATCCTATACATCTGAAGATGGAAGAAATGAAAAGAAGCATTTAAAAAAAGACATGTCCATCATTGCTTGATTAAAGTCTTTAGTTGGTCTTCATTGTTGTTTGCTCCTCCTCACTCCCAATCTCTGAGTGAACTTGCATCATGATAAGAGATTTGTTAGAGCTTTGAATATGAATCTTCCTATCTGCCCTATCAATAGAAATATAACATATGCCTATGGTGCTTTAAGTCAGATCAATAAACATCAGATGTATGCAAGAGAGCCTGAAAAATAAAACATCACAGGAGCATTGAGTTTCACTATTTTTTTATCTAACATGTTTGTTCATTGTGCAGGTATAGGTGAAATCATGTTGTTGATCCATTTCTGAAGACATCATAGCATGTGGTGAAAAAATGGGCTCCCACAAGGGTTGATCCCAGCACACCGCCCCTAAGTTTCAAAAGGGGAATGAGATAAAAAAAAACATATTCGTAGTGCTCAAGTGAAAGAACATTTCAGCTAAAGGAGTATTGATCATTCATGACAATCAACTCAAAATGTGCAATGAAGTGAGGATCACAAATGAACAATGGAATCATAATATGCCCAACTGATATGCATAAATAGAATAAGAGTGCATCATTTTCCCATTTAAAGAATTTTGTTTGTAAGCAAGTGCTTGTATTTTCATTGTTCTGCCTCTTTAAGTGGTGAGTCATCTTGTTTCATATTTTATATTTCTACCATACACTATATTGTTGCTATTCATGTTGTTTGGAGTGTACATTTTGAGGGGACAACAAATAGTGTGTTGGTCTAGGAGTTTATTGTTAAATTCCAACATGGAGGATCCATTATAAACATATTCATCGGGGTGCCTTGCAAATGGTGCTTGCATATAAGAGATAACAACGAGTACATGGTTCACAGGAGTACTAAGGTGGGTTGGCGACCAAGCATTCACAATGGTGGTCACCAACTATGTCCTCTTCAAGGCTTGAAGGAATAATAAGGTGTTGAAAGTGCATAGCTGCAAGAGAAATGAATAAATAGAAAAGAGGAAAATTGAAATTAAGCCATAACACAATGGAAAAGAGACTCATTTTCAACAACTTGGGTAATGTATGAATATCATTGTAAATTTGTAAGCAACATTTGAAGGAAAATAATGTTTTTGCATATGAAACATCAACACTAATGTAGGAATGCAGAAGACAAAGCAAGAACATTCATTATCACTACAACGCAAGGAGGGATAAACAGTGAGGGTGCATTTATATGATGTTATCCATTGACACAAAAGAATACTTCAGATCTTGTAAATACTTATTCAATGGACCTTCTTGCTATATTTTGAGTAAAGGTGAAATGTTAACCTACAAAAAGGGTAAACAAGCAAATAGAGAGCCTGCAGCCATGAGACACAAAGGGGCCTTACAAATGAAGAATGGAAAACCAAAATACAATTTTCTTCTTTAGTCTTCAGAAGTGATGAGCTCTTCAGTTCTTTATACCCAGAATACAAAGAGCTTTACATTTTTAGCAAAAAAATGAAAACCTAGAAGGCCATGTTCAATGCGAGGGTTTCTACAAAGACAAAGAATGTTGAAATTATGTTGCAGAGGTAAATATAAAGAACTTTCAAGGCCATAGCTTGCAAATGAAAGAAACTCTTCAAGTATTATCAAAGTATAGAGGAAATGTTCGCATCTGAAGCAAAAAGCCTGACTCTATGCATATATCTATGCCCTATTCTTTCAAGAAATAAAGAAAATATCTAATAGAGGTCATGACCATGAAAACAAAGTGAAACCCTCTAGTTCCTAGAGGTTTCAAAGTAAAAAACTAGAGTAATGAAGTCATCGAATTGAGAGAGGTTTCCATCTTACAAAGAAAATGTTCATATTTCAGTGTTTTTAGTCGCGGCTATGAAGATAAAGAAGCATGGAAAGGAAAGCAAGATGTTCATTCACTTTGTAGCTTATTGAGCTCAAATCAAGCAATAGGAAACAAGAAATAATACAGAGTTCACTGGATTGAGAACTTACCCAAGTTGGTGTCGATTTCTCACAAAGGACGTGCATTCAAAATGCCACAATAAAAGCTTCAGAGATGCTCCAATGGTGACCCTAGAACAATGACAAGGTTGACAAAATGAAAAGAGAAGAGGATGCATCAAGAATATATCAATGTTGGCAGCTCATGCAAAGCAACTTTTGCAAAATTGAAAATACAAAATGATGCGAAAAAGGTGGAGTCAAGTGTTTTGTGTTTAGGGTTTTCAAATTTTCCCTAAATCAACTTGTGATTTTTATCACATCGATTTAAAATTTAAATGCCTTCACTAATATCCCCTTGGTACTATGTTTTTCTTTACATATGTATCATGCCTTAGTCCATTTTTATGCTTTGATAAAATCAGATATGCCTTGGTTTCTTTTGATGATGTTTGTAGAAAAATCAAATGTCAAGGCCTTAGGGTGATTATTTTATTTTTGTAAAAGATAAAATTCAAGAGCCATATCTACCCTGATTTTGTAAAAAAATCAAATCAAAACCCAAGGTCAGGCCCTCTTTTTGTGAGAAATCAAAACTACAACATTGTAAAACAATATTAAGATAATATTTCTATAAATTATCTGAATACTTGTTATTTAAAAATGCAGTTAAGTGAAAGCAAGTTTTGATAAAGCTTTCTTTTTTAGTTTAAGTCTTTTGGGCGAAATGGGGAAACAATTGGGCAAACCAAAGTTTCTATTTCAATTTTCAATCAGTCTAAGCCTGATTTTTTGCGTCTTTTGGGTCGACTCACTTGAGATAGAAACTTTCCATATTTTCCATCCAATTTGGAGGCAATTTTGGCACTAATTTTGAAGCTTTTCTTTGGAGCTCGAAAATGGCATTGAGGTTTCTATTTTAGAGAGGTTTTCATTCAGATTTTTCTATTCTCACTATTGGAGACACTTTGGAGGTAAAAGTTGGATAAAAACATAGTTTTTCTCAGTTCATATTATGGCTTCTTCCTGTCTTGATCAATTGCAGAGAGATTTGTAAGCATTTTGAACTCAGTTCTTGATATTTTTTGCATACTCCTTAAGTTAATAAAAAATAGCAAAGCATTCCTATCTCAGATTTTTGTCTCATTTTGAAATAATAATCTGATGATGTCATTGTGATTCTAAAATTTTGAATCCTTTTTATGTCTTATTGTTGCAATTGTGGTATAGAAATTTCATATAGCACAGGTTGTATGTTGTGTTTTGTTTTTGAACCTTCATGCAAATCATTGTTGTGTCGTATGATGCATTTGAGGTTGTGAAATTTTTATTATTATTTTGAGAATTGGTTGTGAGTTAAGTTAGTGAAGAGAACTAAAGTTCTAGTGTATCACCATTAGGTTTAGGATTTCACTCCAAGTTATCTTTCTAGACCCTTTCCTCAGAAAACTCATTTAGTTTAGGTGATTTGCCAGGGGAACCAGCCTGCTCTGGAGATTCGTTCTCATCATAGGTTACCCACAACCTGAGAATGGTTCCATGTTTCGACAGTATAGTTAAGTCAAATCTTAGCTAGGGTACAATCCTGATCGCCAACAATTTTTGGCACACCCGGTGGGATTCTAAAACTTTTTTTAGAGAAATTTTTCAAGTTTTAAGTTGTTCTAGTATATGCAATAATTTTTCCATCCTTTAGAGGTTTTAAGTATACCTGGCAACTGGAAACTCCATTCTCTGGTTTTGCATGCAAATCTAGTGTAACCAGCTTATGAGAAGAATACAAACCAGATCAAGTCATACTCCATTTGAATATTTGTAGTTGTCTCATCCAAGAAGGAGAGGTAGGAAAGCAAGAAGAATTTTTGACTCACCAAGGAGGTCAAAATCCACACCTCCAGATCTCAACCCTGTAATTTTAGTGCAAAAGAATCTAGTACCTATAGCACAAGCACCAATGATGGCGAGACAGTTTGTATTTGCACCATTTAATGGGAGTATCCCATTATTTCTTGTACAACATGATGATATTCCAGTTGCATCCCTCAAAAAATTTCCATATTTCACCAAAGAAGATCAAACCACTCTTATTGAGCACATTCAAGATGTGGCAACTTTGTGCTCGATTCATAATGTCACTGAGGAGAAGGTAGCCCTGAGGCTTTTGGCTACGTCACTAAAGGGAAAAGCCTTGCAGTGATTTAGAGGCATTCCAACAAATTCAATTGCTACATGGGATCAACTGGGTGATGGCTCAAGCATCGACAATTTGAAGACAAATCTGATCATTTGTCTTTATTGGAGCAATTAAGTACCATCAAGAGAGCTCCTCACAAGCACATGTCAGATTTTAACTACTGTTTCTAGAGGACTTGGGATAGAATCCCAATGACAATAAAGCCTTCACCTGAACATGCATTTTTATTCTTCCTTAAGGCTTTAAATAATGAAATTTATGTGATGATTCAGTCTATGGGTGGGTTTACACTTCCAAATGCTTATGATATTGCTATTAGAGTAGAAAATTACCTTATTCGAGCTGGTAGAATAGCCCCAAGGCCTCCTATGCCCATTTTTCTTGAAGTACAAGCACTTGTACCTATGTCTTTACCCCCTATAGTTGTTGTCCTGCCTATTCCAACAATAGGATATCAAGTTGTAGCCCAAGAAATTGTTATTTTAAATCCATCCCAAGAAATTGAAGAGCTAAAGGGTATGCTATAGTCTTTCAACAAGACTGTGAGCAATGAATTTTTTAACCTCAAGAATCAATTTGGTCAAGAGCATAGGCCCTATCAGGCTCCATATCATCCTAACTAGGCAAGTAGGTCACCTTTTCAAGCCGATTCTCAAGGCCAAAGGAGAAATTTCAATCTTAAACCCATTCAGCCTTTTAATCCTAGTGTTGCCAGCTCTTTAAAGGAGCTTGTGCCTACATAGAACAATATGGCACAAGAGTGTGGCTGGTGTTATCCATGTAACCAGCCCCATAATCAAGTTGCATGTATGAATGGGATGAGAGATCAATCCTTAATGGTTCAAAATAGTTATGTTGGCTCAGAAAGTGTATCAAAAGAAAATCAAGTTCAACTGGGTAACCCTGATGTTGCCTTCATGAATTCCTCCTAATGTTTGGCCTGCCATACCCGCTAATGCCCTCAAGGCTATTCTGAAATTCTCCAGAGATGGATTGTTTGGTTGTTGTGGAGGGGGTTGATTAAACCCAGTTGTGTATGCAGAACCATGATTGTTTGGTTGTTGTGATGGGGGTTGATTAAATCCAAATGTGGATGGTGAACCAAGATTGTTTGGTTGTTCTGGTGGGGGTTGATAAAACCCAAATGTAGATGCAGAACCAAGATTGTTTGGTTGCTATTGGGGTGGAGTGTTGTTTGGACCTGTTCTAAAAAAAGGATCTAGTCCTTGCTAGAGGTGTGTTCATTTTCTGTGAAGTGGATGTTGTACCTACTTGTGACCTCCTAAATATGAGGGATTGGTCTTTCATTTCTTAGTTGGTGTATTCGAACAGGTGGAAGTTTGGGCTACAACCATAGTGTGGGTTGGTGTTGTAGTTGTAGATGTGGAGGCAAATGGATTTTCCATTGGTTTAGTGGTGGTGGAACATTCATAATTGATGAAAAATGAGATGTTTAGGCAAGTGGCACAACTGTGTTCAACTATGATGTGGGTGGTGATCCATTAGGTGCCAATGATGGTGGAGGTCTATTCGTGGTACCTAATCCTAGTGATACCGTATTTAGAGTCTCCCTTATGGTTGAGGTTATATTAAAGTCAAGCGATAGCCTAGATCCATTTTGTGCCAATTGCATGAAGTACCTGTTGTTAGATTAAAGGTCTTAACTTAATTATGTTGATTAAGTTACCTTTATTCCCTTCTTAAGATTTCACGTTAGTTTGCATATAGTGACATTTAATAATTATATTAATTATTAAATGTTATCCTATTAGGGCTTCTATTAGGGTTTTTCCTATTAGGGTTTTATTAGGGTTTGCATGATCTCCTTTTTATAAGGATTGATCCCATTGTATTTCATATCAATTCATTCCCTCATTCTCTCTGATATATACATTTTTAGTTTTCAGAGAACCCTTGCTTGTTTGTCTCCATCTCTTCTTCTGTGATAGGTTATTTGCATGCAGATGATCTTTGGGGTTTGTGGTGTTGTATTTTCTCAACTCCTACATGGTATCAGAGCTCCACACCTGCTGCTTCCTGTTCTTGTTGTGAAGATTATTGGAGCTTCAAGGGTTTGGGGCTTGTTTTCTTGATCTAGGGCACACCTGCAATTTTGAAGCATTTTCAGCTCAAACGGACATTGCCATTGCGTCCATAGCGGTCCAAAACCCCTAAATCGACTGTCCATTCGTTCTTTTTGGACAAAGTCAAAATCTGAGGCAAAAAAAAATTTGCAAATACAGTTGTACGGCCGTCCCTGCCTGGTAAATTTATTTTCGAAAAAAAAAATCCGCCTTCTATTTTTCGGAAATTTTCGTCATAAATTTATTTATGTAAAAATATTTTGTAAAAATAGTTTTGATCTTTTCAAAAATTTAAAAAAAAAACAAAAGAAAAAAATTCGCAGTTTTAGGGCTTGTCGGCCCGGTACAAGGGTACCCATAGGTCCCTGCACCCGCAGGCCTGCGGGCCCTATGGTACGGTGGTCGGCATACTGCTGACCACCAGTGGCTTAATGCCGACCAACGATTGACAGTACCACCAACCGGCAATACACTGTCCACCCAGGGGTGATGGGGGGTGGGCCCACGTGCCTCCCCTTATCAATTTTTTTATTAAAAAAAAAAAAATCTGCATTTTTTTAATTGTTTTTTTATTTTAAAAATATTTTTTTTCTGTAATAGCCCAATCGCACTTTTACGGTGACGGTCGTTTGGCCGTCAAATTTAACACAGTGTTTTTGCTGTGACGGCCGTATGACCGTCAAATTTAACCCAGCACTGGTTTTTTTCTCTTTGGAGCTGATTTATTTCGGAGGCCGTAACTTGGGCATACAATATCTTTTTTGGCAAACGAGATATCGTCGGAAAGCTGGTTTTCTCATCTTTCCAGTGGTGTGGGTCTCATCACATCTTTTTTCCATTGGTGCATTCTACAGCCAGTTGAAGACACAGGGGCTATTTTCAGTCTCAAGCTCATAACTTTTGATTAGTTTCTCCATTTTTTGTAATCTCAGCGGCGTTGGAACCGTATTTCCGAGCTCTTCAGTTTTAACTATGCCATTTTTCCAGATTTCACTCCAGGTATCTTTTATTCAGTTATTTGTGTTTTCACACTCTAGTGGATTACCTGGACATATTTGCTCTTGGAAACATTTTGTTTGCATGGGATGCTTTGTTCTTGGTTGTTCTTCATGTATTTCCAGTATTTTTTCTTTTGAGGACATTTTGAGCATCATTTGTAAGCTATCTTTTATGTAAACACACTGAGATAAAGTGTCGCACTATTGTATATGCATCTTTTAGGGATTTTGCACATAAGGTTGTGCCATATTTTGTACTCGCACTGATATTATAAAGTGCCATGAGGGGTTGTGTAGTTTGCCTTTGTTTTGCCATCACATCCTTGTCCGGTGAGTGTCCCTCCATGACGATAGTGGATCATATGATTCCAGCCTCATGCATGTGTGCTTTGTTTTGCACACCACTTTTTCAGTTGCAAGTGCTTTTTTGTGCACTTTCAGATGTTGTAGCTTTTTCTTCATGCACTACAGGTTGTTGCACACCATTTCAATTGATCTGTCAGGCTCCCAGTTCACCATTATGGGGGGGTATTATACTATTCGTGCTAATGCTTCCTTGGTTTCACCTTGGAAGGAATCTTCCATTCTCAGTTGATCAGTGTTTCAGACTATTGGTTCTTGTGCCATCTGTATCTTCATTCCAGGTGTTTGCCTTTGTTTGCCATCTGATTCGAGTAGTGTCGTATGGGCACTTATGCAAATTATTGTCTTCTTGTTCCTAATCATCCTATCTTCAGCGGAGGTTCTTTAGCACCATAGTAGTCATCTTTCGACAGTTATTTGCAGCTTCTTCTGCTTCAGTGATGTCTCTTCTTGGCTTTCTTCTTCTCTTTTTGGAGTAGAGCTTTTTCCCATGAGGTTTTCTCTATTTCTCCATTTTATAGAGATTTGGTTGTATTTGGGTACCTGATCTGGCCTAGTTGTTGGGACCCATGTTGCCTTCTTGCATTGTAGTTACCTTTGCTTTTCTGCATTTGTTTGTAGCTACACTGTTGCTCATCTTAAGGGGGGGTGTTAGAGTAAAGGTTTTAACTTAATTATGTTGATTAAGTTACCTTTATTCCCTTCTTAAGATTTCACGTTAGTTTGCATATAGTGACATTTAATAATTATATTAATTATTAAATGTTATCCTATTAGGGCTTCTATTAGGGTTTTCCTATTAGGGTTTTATTAGGGTTTGCATGATCTCCTTTTTATAAGGATTGATCCCATTGTATTTCATATCAATTCATTCTCTCATTCTCTCTGATATATACATTTTCAGTTTTCAGAGAACCCTTGCTTGTTTGTCTCCATCTCTTCTTTTGTGACAGGTTATTTGCATGCAGGTGATCTTCGAGGTTTGTGGTGTTGTATTTTCTCAACTCCTACACCTGTTGGGGCTTGTTGATACGATTTTGTCAATGATTCTCAAGATCCTTGGATCTTGAGATCCATTTTCGATTTTCTCAAGTGTGAGCCCTTGGTTTACATCATTCAAAGTGTAACTTTCAAATGGGGGGAGATTTGGTAAATTTATGTGATCGATGGGATTTTCACCAAAATTCATTTCACTATAAATGTGATAGTTTTTTGACTATTTTTTTCTAGATTTTGATTTTTTTGGTATTTCAAAGTCTTGGTATGAATGCAACTAAAATGAATCTATTCTATGTTTTTAGTATTTTTTCGATTTTTGGAAATTTTGAAAGGTACAAACTGAAAAATGAAAACTTTGATTTTTTGGTGACGATATTTCACTAAATGCAAAGACCTTTGATACCTTGACTTTGGATCCTAAAAGATGATAACCTTGAAAAAAAAATCAATTTTGGACTAACATAACTAAGTGAAAAATCTTAAACCTCTAGTGATGATGGTGAATTTATAGAAAAATTCAAATTTCAACTAGACTAATGAGTTGAGAAACCTACTTTTATTGATGGGGGTATTTTTGTAAAGACGAGGTTTAGATGGTTTTCAAAATGATGACCCTAGACATATGACTTCTAAACTTGTTTTCAGTTTTCAAATTTCAAGAAGTTCAAGACAAGATTTTCAAGGACTTTTATGATATGATGCTAAAATGATGTAATGTTTTAACCTAGAAAGCTAAAAAATTATTGAAAATGTTGGAAAAAGTGACTGTTCAGATTTTGATTTCTGTGTAAATGAGATCAAGTTTATGCAACCTCTGGAAATAAACTCTATTTTATTTGTCAAATAGATTCAATTGAGAAATCAATAGATGTGGTGTACAAGACGTCGACTGTGATCCAAAAGATTATGATTGCAATGTAATCTGCAACAGATGCGTTGCAAAACCTATCAATTGTATTGGAAATAAATGCGTTCTTTTTTGTTTGCTAAAGTAGATTTTCAATTGATAAAGAGATGCAATATTTTAATAGATAAATGTGTCACAACCACTAATAGATGAATCACACTATTTCTGCAGTGCAGATGCAAGGTAAATGCAAGAAGATGAGTCCATGAAACGTGGAAGTTTTCACCTTAGCAAAAAACTCAAAATCGGCTTCAACAAAATGGGATCCCATTTAGGTTTGGGGTCTCAAACCTAAAACTAAAACGAGGTCCCGTTTTTTAAAAAGTCAAGATCCTGTTTTCCAAAACGGGATCTTATTTTGAAAATTTTCCATTTTTGGAAAAAAATTTAAAACAGGATCCCACTTTGAAAATTTTCCAAAATGGAAAGGAAAGGTTTCAAAGCGTGATCCCATTTTGAAAACTTTATGTTTTTGGAAAAAAATCATTTTTAGTAGCTTTTCAAAACGAAACTTTCCATTTTGGAAACTTTTTGTTTTGGCAACTTTTCAAAATGGGATCCCATTTTGTAGAACCATAAAAATGGGATCTTGTTTTAGAATGGGATCCCATTTTTTAAAATATGAATTTTTGGTTGGGTTTTGGCTTGTTTTTCGATTCAAAAAATGGCTTGGGGACCCGAACCTAAGCTTTGGACCTAGTTTGACCTGCAACTTGAAGGTCATATCAATGTCACAAGAAAATAATGACTTTGGACATATGTCTGAAGACCTATTTTGTAGAATTTTTTGACGAAATTAAAACCCATTATAGATGAGCAAATTCCAAATATAAAAAAAAATTATAATTAGATTATTTTTTCTATTTTTTAATTAATTTCTGATGAAACTAGTCCATAAACTTGAAATATTAGGGTTTTTTAGTATTTTAATAACTTTTTATTAAAATATTATTTTGTAAAACTAATTCCACCAAAACGTACTTCAGATAATTTTTTTAATTTGAAAAAAAATAAAAAAATGATAAGTATAGGTCATCTTATGCATGACATACACGATGATTTTTCAAAACAACAAATATGGCCAATGAAAATTTAACAAAAAAAAATCAATAAAAAATTACAAAAAAATATCAAAAACATGCTTCAATGAGTTACAGATATTTTCTCAAAAGGATTTAGAAAAATATGATTATTTAGGTCAAATATGGATGACATGCATGTGCATGGTATGGTAAAAAAAAGTCTTTTAAATAGTGGTTTTAGAAACGCCTATTGAAAATCAATTTTTATCATCTAAGTATTGAAATAAATCACATATTTGGAAGCTAGACTCTAAGTACTACATTTTATGATGAGTGACTTTTTTTAAGATTCCATCTCTAAGTGCTTCAAATTTTAAGGTCAAATGTCACAAATTTTGAAAATAAGGGAAAACACTTCCACTTTTTGGCCAAATAGTGGACTCAACTTCTTGCACACACCCTACATAGTTGGAGTGCACAAGCTAACAAATGTGATGCACAAGTTTTGTCAAAAATATGAACTCTAAGGAACCCTAGCCTTGTTTAGTTTTTTTTATTTTAGATGTGATTTAAAGTTTAGGCAAACACAAAAAATAAAATTGATAAGTTATTAATTGTGGTTTTTGATAGTTTGTGTCAATGATAAGGTCCTAAGGCCAATTGTTTGCACCAGTAATAACAAGACTCAAAAACATTCATAACTTTATTTAGTTGTAGAATGGGTGTGTAACTTTAAGTAGGCCCACCTCCCATTTAAGGGGTAAATACTTTAGAAATATTGGGTAGTGAAACAATTGAGATAATTGTTTTCAAAACCTTTTCTATACGAAGGCAAATAGTAGATGTCCAGTGACATAGGGTCGTCAACAGACGCCATGGGCACACCTTCTTTCACTTCTTGAGAGGCTATTTTTGGCAACCCAATAAGATCTATCTCGACCTAAGAAAGTACATGGTGGGTTGCTTCAGGGTACAATTTGCATCCCTTGCACCACTTTATAAGATTACGTTCAAAAGGATTTTAAGGCCTCTACAACAAGGGTTCTTAGTGGGTAGAACTCTGTGAACACCACCAACCTCTCAAATGTCTCCTTGGGGTTCAGAAAACCATAAGCCCCTAGTGAAATTCTGGAGTGCTACATGCACGGATCAAACTACATCTTTCACTCTCATCCAATTTCTATAGCACGCTAGAAAATGTCGTTTGAGGTTGATCCCTTGGGTTCTCAATAAAGATGTATCCTAAGGTAGGCCTCCTACTTTAAAAAAAAGTGGAAAGTTTTTATGTTGTAATTTCTTGTCACCCAAGATCGCATGAGGTGCGAAAGGGGAGAGGATACTTTAAACAACACCTACTTTTGGTGGACTAACAACATGTGTGCAAGCGCACCAAATATAGTATACATTGGTTCATTTTAATTACACTAAAGGACATGTGCAATTTGTGTGTTAATTTTAGAGCACCAAGTGAAGTATTGCATGTTCAATCACACTGTTAATTTTAAATCCATATTGCAAAGTGAGGATTGTATTGTTCATTTCAAGAGCACTTAACCAAATGTTTGAGATTGTGTTGATTTTAAGCACTAAAAAGAAACATTTGAGATCATATCCATTTTAAGCATTAAAAAGAAATGTTTATCATGTTCATTTTAAGCACTAAAAAGAAATGTTCGAGATAATTTGAGAGATCACCACAAACTGGAAACAAAAAGATTAGTAACACAAAAAACCTTACCCTATTGAAAAATCAGAAAACAACAAAGTATAAATCAACATTTTACCTTTCTTTCTATAACAATCATTTGTGGTGCACCGGATGCTGACTATGGTGCAGAAAGACCCACATGCAGTGCAAAATGAGTTGACTATAGAGTAGTAATAAACATATACATGGTACAGAGAGTTGATTGTAGTGTTGTAAGACCCAAATGCAATTTTTAGAATGTCAGTTGTGGTGCATCGTATGTCTATTACGACGTAGAATTCAACGAATGCGGTAGACTGGTTCAACCTACAAAAACACAAAAAACAACAACAACAACAGATACAGCTCGACAAACTTCGTATGCGTCACACAAGTTAGTAGATTTATTGAACGGACCGTCGATTACAACATGTAGGAAGCAACAAATGTGTTGTTTTCAATGAGTACATTACACTTCTTGTAGCTTCAAAAAATCTAAATTCCATACAAAAATTATAATTATATGAGTTTCACATTGGGTTCACAAAAATATAAATTGGAAAATTGACATTCGGTCATTAGAGATATAAGGAATCAAAGAAAACAACCACAATCTGCAATCCTATACTCAAATGTGATCCAATTTAATCAATAAAAAATGTGCAACATGGATAAAATTAGATTCAAACAGATGATACCATCACTTTACCATGTTGTCATGGATTACTTCTATTGTCCTTCTTTGTTCACTTTGCTCTTAGAAATTAGTGTGCACTCCTTTCCCCTTATGTTTCAAGTGTATGAGATGATTGCAATGATGCAAACGCAAAAGTTTTGTAGTTTGCCATCAACATGATGTGAGGGTTGCTTTTATAAAAATGTTTGATTCGAATGAACGATCAGATCAAGAGGTGCAAGATCAAGATCGATGGTTGAGGATTGTTGAGAGGAATTGATTTCCCAATTAACTGGCTGCAACTGGCTATATGATTTCAATTAACTAGTTACATGAATTCTTGATCGAAGAGTCAACTAATACTGACAATTAATTAACTAAATTGATTTATTCGAAGACTTGAAGTGAGTGGGAGTAAAGTGAATTGATTGATCAGTAAACTAGAATTGATTATCCAATTGATTGAGATAAAATGTTAGTTATGAAAGAGGGAATTATGCATGAGAGGATAAATAATTAATTATTGGAGGAACATGGAAGTGAAGAATGATTAATAAATAAATATTTATTTATTAATGGATAATGTTGAGATGAAATGAGGGAATTAAATAATTAATTTAATTATTTAATCTAGAAGTAGGAAAGTGGTCAATTAAATAACTAATGACAATTATTTAATTTAAGAAGGGTGTTGAATGTTAATTAAATAATTAATGATAATTATTTAATTAAAATAGAAGAATAAGTGTAATTAGCGATGTAATTAAATAAATAAGATTTGTTTAATTAATTAGGAAGATTGATGATAATTAAGACATTATTAAATTAATAGGATTTATTTAATTAATTGAAAAGGGTGAATGACAATGAATTAATTAAATAACACAAAGTCAATTAATAACAGAATATGATATTTGGAAATAATTAAATAAAAGGTATTATTTAATAATTAGGGGAAAAGGGTGAAAGTTAGTAAAAAGATGTACATAAATATATAAGAATATTAAGAACGAAAGGATTTTGGAAGCTACAAAAGATAGGATACATCCTAATCAATAAGGTATGCAAGTAAAACAATTAAATGGAATAACTCATGAGAATCCATGATGATAAATAATTTAAGAGTGGGTTGGTGGGATCAAATGGACATGATAGAATAAAATTCAATACTCTAATCAAGTGCAATAATGAAACACAAATAAGGGTAATTCAAATGCTAATCAAATCTTATATTAACTATATGTAATCAAAAAATTAGATATGAAAACCTTAATGATAAAGAAGAATAAACCCTAAGGTCAAAATCCTAGGTCATGTAAGGATTTTGGGTTCACAAAAAAATAATGTAAGGGTAAATACACCACTCTACATAAAATATCCCAAGTAATATAATAAATTAATTAAATCACAATGAACAATAATTTTGACCTAGGATAATGAGTTGGGACCAGTATTAGATACTACAATAAATCTTGAAATTAATTAAATTAAATGTAAGATAATTAGCTCAAGATCTAATGAAGATGTCATTAAATAGATATTAGAAATCCAGTCACCTTGATGCCAAAAATTTAGGGTTTGTTTGAAGATTTCATTTGTGTGCAAGTGTGAATTCCTACTCTAAGATGCAAAAACTAGACTAATGCAACAAAGGAAGACACAAAAACAAACACTCGAATTAGGCCTAGTTGAATTCAAACAAAAACATAAAGAAATGGAACCTTTTACCTTGTTTGAATTGTTGGTCTTGGTTGGCCCTTTGATTGTTTGATATGTGTGCTCCTTCTTGGAAAAATGGCTCAAAATGGTGCTTTAAATGATTGTGGAGAGATGATGATTCAAATGATGCAAATGGGTATTGTGATGGATGCAAGATGAGAGCTCAAAATTCTGCAACAATGGTGGATGAAAAGCTTGGATGCAATAGATGGCTTGAATGCTAAGTGTGTGTGCTAGGGAGTATGATTGCTTAGTGTTGTTAGCCAAAATGAGGGCAATTCTACCATTTTTAGGGGAAATGCCCCTAAAGAAATGGAGGGTCAGGATTGAGCCATGATGGTGAAGATCAAGGGCCAAGGTTAGTTGAGAGGTCATAAGCCCTCATATCTTGACATGTGGCAGATGAGATGGAAAGAAGGGGATGAGGTGGAAGTAACATTGAGGTACTACATAATACCTTGGGATTGGACAAGATCTCCTCATAAAGGAGGTCCTTGTCCACATATTCATGAGAGGACATTTGAAGAATTAAAAATTCTTTAAAAATCCTCATGGAGATGGGAGAAGGAATTTAAAATTCCTTAGAAGTGCATTGGATAAATAAATGTAAATTAAAAATTCACATGGGGAAGGGGTTGCCTTCTCCAAATGGAGAAAGCATTTAATGAAGGTTGACTTAGGAGATATGCCATAAATGGCATAGGGATTAGGTTGGGTTAATTAGGTGATTAAGGTTGTGCAAATGTGGGATTAGGTAGGCTAATGAAGGATTAAAGGCAAGTGGAAGATTATGGAGGATGTGACCCTAATGATGATTAGGGGTGTGCACATCCTAATCATGGATTAATTAGGTTAATCTAAATTAGAAAGAATTATGGAGGATGTGACATGAAGAGAGACGAAAATGAATTAAAATTAATTTAATTCATAAAAACTAAAGTGACTAAATTAAATAAATTGGGGTATTGATTTAATTTAGAGATGAAAGGGGCAAGGTATTTAATTGATTTATTAAGTACCTTAGGGGACATTAGGATGAGAGGAAATATTAATCAAACAAGGAGTTATTTAATCAATATGGATTAGGGACACAAAACATAGGAGTGCAAGGGTGAATTTGACCATATGGGGGTGGTCAAATTTAGGTGTCTACATTTTGCTCCTCTTTGAAATACTATTAGAATAATAGAGTTTCGAAGAAAAATAAAACACAAATGACTCGATATAAGAAAAGAATATTAGACGATGCCCCAATATCGTGGGAAAATGGATAGGAAAGAAAGATGAAGGAAAATGGTAGGGTATGCCCCCTCGAGAGGGTGAATGGGGAAGAAAAAGGGGCATGGGGTGACTTCTCAATATGAAGAAATGGAGGGCACCCCATGATAGAGCACAAAAAACCATGAAGAATGGCTTTTGAATGGAGGAAAACAGACACATGGGTACGAATGACAACCCTCGAAAGAAAAAGTGAAAATAAATTAATTAAAGGGTAAAATTGCCTAAAAATTAAAAGGTTAATTAGGGTCGAAAATGAAAATTATATAAATAGTAAATTTGAAAAATTACTATTCACCTAATTCTCATTTGCACACTTGGCAGCTGACTAAACGAGAGAGAGAGAGAGAGAGAGAAAAAAGAGTGAAAAGGATGGTTGACAGATCAAGCGGTGACGAGCCATTTGTGGATGACGAGTTGATCCATCGAGGTGATGAGGTGTGGCGGTTCTACTATGAGCATTTGGTACCTCGCCAGGTAGGCCTCAGAACATACTTTATGATTTGGATTTGGATTTTAAGCACATTTTTAATTTTTGGGCGGGTAGAGTAGGGTACAGACACGCCACAAAGGGGCGGATTCGCCCTTCCGACAAGGAAAACTCACCCATCTAGGGGGATCAACAAAGAAAGGGGTGAATTCATGCAATGCAGGGGCAATCACGTTGGTGGAGGGGCAATTATGAAATTGCCTCTCCCTAAAAAGGGTGATCCTACATTATGCAAGGGCGGGAATGAAGGGGAAAGGATGAATACGAAATCACTCAAAAATGGAAAAGGCGAAATTCACCAAAAATGGGAAACAAACGGATGCGAATTCGCCCATCAGAGTGAAAAGACATAGGGGCAATTATGAAATCACCTCTGGGGGGAAAGGGCAAATGTGAATTCGCCTTTGGGGATAAAATAGGTGAATTCACGCTTGGACAAAGAAGGGGAGAAGTTGCTTGAAAAACAGGAAAACCAGCCAAAAGATAAAAGAGGGGCGAACACACTAGCTGGACAAGAAAACACATTGGAATGGGAAATGGGCGAACTTGCCTTACACAGAGGCAAATTCACCAAAATGGGGCGGGGGTAAAAAAGGTAAGAAAAAGAAATGGAAAGATAGAAAACTGATAGAATGGTTTGTATGGATGCAGAACTTCGAGAGGCTAAGGACACGCAAGTGACACTCAGCGGTGTTAGAGGTGATAGTTCGAGCGATGAATGCCCATGATCATGGATCCTTGGTGATGATACAAAATAATGACTCATCTTTTAGCAATATAAAAATGTATATTTTGCCTAATTATGAAGTTATCAAGACTGAGTATGATGATGAAAGTAAGATATTTTTAGTTGTAGTAGTCAAAGATTTCATTATATCCTGTAAATTACGATATGGGTTCTGGAGATTTTTGGTCCAAAATTCAAAGACAATATGGTGACAAAACCCATTAAATCTCACAAAAACCTAGTTCGTGGTTGGATAGAAAAACTCACCAGAATCCGTTGCTCTAGAATTTATGGAGAGTTGCTCTGGAACTTTTTCAGAATTTGTAAAATCAATAGTTGTGAGCATTAAAATAGATTGAGGTGACTTGGACAGAAGTTGAGAGCATCTAGGAGGCAGTTCCAAGCATTAAGGCAAGTTGTTGGGTTGTGCAAACAAATGGAGAATATCTAGAAGACAATTTTGGGTAGTTTGAACCTTTTTACAAGCATCTAAGGGTTGTTTTATGAGCTTTAATGATACACAAGGGGAAGACGTGAATTTTTCAGCAGTCAAATGCCTTTTTGGAGCTTGTTTAGGGGCTGCAAAATAAGCATATTTGTTTTGGACGACCAAAGAAGATCGACTCAACAAAATGAAAAAAAACCTATATTTTTCCCTTAACACATGTTCCTATCTTATAGCAAGTGGTTGCACAATCATAAAGCTTATCTTTCAGATTAGTTGAAGACAAGAATTCTATAAATTCATTGTAATCAAGAAATCAAATGGGAGAATATTTTTATAAAATAATATAGTTCAGTATTTTAGCAGCAATCTCTTTGTTTGTAGTTTCATCTCTTAGTAGTCATTTCATTTCTAGCTCTTTACATTTTCAGTATTCCCTTTTACATGTTTCTTAGGATAGATTTGATTCAAGCATTTCATTTACAGGCTCTTAGATTAGATTTGATTTTAGCAATTTCTTTCATGCATTGCCTTTCAATTATGTTTGTAGGAAAAAACATGTCATTCAAATGATTTCTTCTCCCTATTGCATATTGCCATGGACACCGCCCTGGATTGACATTTATAGTTAAATGATGAGGATTGCAGTGACACTCATCACTTGGCACAAGTAGGGCTACTACACATGTTGGGGTACCCCAACATTAGAGCACACAGAGGACTTTTGACTGTCTTGATGGAGAGATAGAGTTCAAAGACTTCTACCTTCCATCTCGCGACAAGGGAGATGACGGTGACATTGGAGGATGTGTGGAGGATTTTGTGATTGCCCATCTGGGGGCACTTCGTTAGCTGGACTCACAACTGAGCATTGGATGAGAGCCTAAGAGTTGTATTTGGACTGGTTGAGTTGCCCATCCAAGGGAGTGAGTTGGATCTAGATGCATGTTTGGGGTTAGATATGTCAACGTTGTCACTGTACCTCTATGGCCTGATCAATGGGATTTTATTACCAAATAGGAGTGGACGGTTGTGTAGCCTCAAATTTATTGAGGTTGTGAGGCATATAGTGGAGAGACAGGAGGGGGAGTTTGCATGGGGGCATGTGTACTGGCCCTATTATACAGAGATATGCATGTTGTCTACTGTAGACGAGCCTTGAGTATCACCCATGTGACTTTGCTACAGGTATGGGCCTGGGAGCACATCAGTGTTACCAGGCCAGACATTCTGATCATGGGGGCATGGGATGAGACATTACCGTAGCATATTGGTGGGTATGGAGCATGGTTGGAGGCTACATTACCAAGATGTGGGGGATTTGGAGGGATGGCAGCGGAGGATAGATGATTTGAGAGAAAAGGATATCACTTGGAGGTTGTACCTGGCATGACGCTTCTAGGGGTGGAGGGATGATGACAAGAGATACAGGGCCTAATTTTTCTCATTCTACTACTTGATTAGGTGGGACCCCTTTATTGTGGAGCTACATAGACTAGACAAGGTCACCCGACAGTTTGGTATAGAGTAGGATATGCCAACAAGACCACAGAGATTCTGGCAAATCAGTCGAGAGCCAACACTATGGGGAGAGCAGGTCACAACAGATTATGCTCGATAGATGTGGGAGGGGGCGCTGATGAACCAGTACCGATGGAGGGGAGGACCGGTTGATACAGGTACCATAACACGGTGTGTTGCATGGTGGGAAGAGATGGGGACAAGGAGGATGATGATAGTGCACCCGATTATAGGGGCTCTAGGGATCAGGTCGGATGATGAGAGGGAGTTGGCAGGGAGGCAGAGGAGGAGGAGGAGAGGGGGAGATAGAGGAGAAGAGGTGATGATGATGTGGAGATGCAGAAGGAAAAGGAGGAGTGGGCCATGGATGTGGATTCCCTAGAGGTGCACCCATTAGCGATGGTGCCATATGTACCACCATTGCCAAAGGATCCTGCGGTATTATTGACAGGAGCTCTAGCTAGGCTAGACATAGCAGAGCACATAGTATAGGAGTTCAAGGTAGATCAGGATAGGCTATAGAGAGAGGTGGATAGGCTATAGGGTGAGGTGGAGAGGCTATAGATTGTGGATAGGTATGGAGAGAGGGATTACGTAGCCCTGGAAAATGAGGCCTCGAGGAGGGTACAAGAGATGTAGATGGAGAGGGACGAGGCTCGAAGGGAGAGAGATGAGACTCAAGATAGAGTCGAGTGTGTAGAGGAGACCATGGGGGATGCAAGAGGGTTGATGGAGAGGGCAGAGGCAGTAGAGGCATAGGTGCAAGCACTCCAAGGGAGAGAGATGCAGGAGCACAAAGGATATCCCAGTTGTAGGCACAGGTAGACCAGATGCAACTAACACAAAAGGCATGGAAGAGGGAGAAGCGACATATCAGTGGGCTGAGAGATAGATACAAGATTGAGTAGGAATTGTCTAGAGCATAGGCAGTGGGGGAGGTCGATGTGAGGATAGAGGCTGGTTATTATATGATTTTCTATTTCAAAGAGGTGCCTGACCCAACACAAAGAGTGTCGCCATACATCCGAGCAGTCCCACAAATGTTAGCACTATCATAGGGGCCACACACACACAAGGATATAGTAGCTTGCGTGAGACACCTCCTTGAGGTAGAGGATCAATGCCAGACTCCCCCTAGAGGATAGATGCTGAGAGTAGTGGTTTAGTGAGGAGAGGAGGAGAGGAGGTAGGTAGAGGAGGATGAGGGACAAGATCCCAATTTTTGACAGGTGCAGGGTCTATGTACAATACACAAAGACAGAGGCTGCAGATTCTTTCCACTGATTCAAAGATTGCTCCATTCATGGATTCGTTGATTCTTTATTCATTATTCATTCAGGAGATGTAGTCTTTGTATTATCTAATTAGTGCTCTCCACTTGTACCTTTATTTGATGGATGTTCATGGACTTGGTGGATGGACTTTATTATGTTTTATCATGGACTTATTATGGACTTTTATGATCTTTCATTATGGACTATGATGGAATCGATGTACATATATTATTTTTTTGATATATATATGATGTGTGATGGACCTTGATGCAATGATGTATGGTTATTATGCGATGTGATGGATACTCATTATGTTCATGTGATTGTAATGATTATGATGTATGCATATGATTATGGTGATTCATTTCTATGTCTATGTGGATGATATGGATTATACGCATTATGTCTAATGATTGTGGATGTAGGATGTGATGTGATATGATTTATGGTTTTATGATGTATGTTATGGACATGTTACTAATGGTGTGTGATGCAGGTGGCAATGTTATTATGATTATTATATGATGTGTGCATATGAAATATGATGTGATGATGGATTATGTATGGATGATAATGTGATGATTAATTATGTATGGATGAATGAAATGTGATGTCATGCAATATAGATAATTAAATGAATGAATATGTTTAAAATAATAATTCCAAACAATGGAAAATGATAATGCAAATGGTAATGAGATGATATGAAACGATCTGAAGATGCTTAGAGTAGCAAATAAATATTAATCTAAACGACTAAAGATGATAATGAAAAATGGGGTTGGGGCCCTAGCTCGGTTGGCTAAATCTTTCCTGTTGCAGGAGGTTGGTCATGAGGTCTAGTCTCCCCACCCCCCGTGGTACCAGAGGGCATGTCACGCCAGTGCCTCCGGTCACGTTAAAAATTTTACCAGGCGCATTGCAGTTTATAGGGGGTCGTGCTACCCGATTCCTGCAGTCTAATAAAATAAAATAAAATAAAATAAAAAAGATGATAATGAAAATGATTATGCAACGAAATGATAATTAAATTAAATGGACTTAAGATTCTTAGAATAACAAATATATATTAATCTAAACGACTTAAGATGAATATGAAAAGATAATGGAAATGCAAATGAACTTAAGATGCTTAGAATAACAAATCTATATCAATCTAAACAACTTAAGATGAGGATGAAAATGATAATGATAATGAAAGGATAATGGAAATGCAAATGAACATAAGATGCTTAGAATAACAATTCTATATTAATCTAAACAACTTAAGATGAAGATGAAAATGATAATGCAATGAAATAATAATGGAAATGCAAATGAACTTAAGATGCTTAGAATAACAAATCTATATTAATCTAAACAACTCAAGATGATCATGAAAATGATAATGACGTGAAATGATAATGAAAATGCAAATAAACTTTAAGATGCTTAGAATAACAAATCTATATTAATCTAAACAACTTAAGATGATAATGAAAATGATTATACAACGAAATGATAATGAAATGAGATGGACTTAAGATACTTAGAATAACAAATCTATATTAATCTAAAAAACTTAAGATGAAGATGAAAATGATAATGAAATGATAATGCAATGGACTTAAGATGCTTAGAATAACAAATATATATTAATCTAAACAACTTAAGATGATAATGAAAATGATAATGAAATGAAATGATAAAGTAATGAAATGAAATGATAAAGTAATGAAATGAAATGCATATGGATTATGATAACGAAAATGCAACTAGATGAGCAATGATAGGTGTGGTAATGCATCACATAACACAATGAAATAAATGATGATGGGTGTGAGAGTGCACTTGTCAAAACCTTAGGAATCTTGTCGAGAAGAATAGGTGGAAGAGGAACATTTGCACAACCAAAATCACTAACCATGGGCTAGGGAAAGCAATTGGATGGGGATAAATGCAATGCAATGGGAAGATAAATGAAATGCATATCGAATGCCATTTTTCCATACTAGGAGCACTAATTTTTTCTATAGCATAATACATGATATCCTAGGGTATAAATAACCAAGGCCAACTAGTGTCCAATGCATAAAACAAACACAACAAACAAGAAGGCTATCCCAACACCCCAAAAACATAGGGGTTTTGGTCAGGCCTGATGTTGGGATAATCACAAACATAAAGGATGCCCCAGCATAATACAAGACCACAGAGATCTTGGTGGGTATTACGTGGGACAACCAGGAAAACAAGAACAAACAAAAGATCAAGATATATCCCTATGTCTACTTGTCAAAGCACACCATGATATGATGGATCGTGGCGACCCTAAAAAAGTAAAAAAAGGAATCTCAAATGATAAACAAAATGCTAAAAACATCAAAAGATCACAATAGATTTCAAATGTCCTTTGCCATAGGATCAAAAGGGTGGATGGGAGTTATGTGGTTTGATTTAGGAAGGATACATCTTATTAAGACCAAAGATGATGGATAGATTGGTTGATCGACATGACTCAAGATACTCAAAACCAATTGAACCTCACAATACTAGTGACTTTTGTTTTAGGTACCAGCTGAATAGGGACATACTTGACGATGTGACACAAAACCAAGACACACCCTACACACCTAGGGGCTCAGGAGCTGATCAAATATTAGCCTTGCCTATGTGAGAGCAAAGAGCCCTCGTAGTTCGATAAAATACTGACGATTGACCATGGATAAAAGCAGAAAGAGGACAATCGGGACCTCGATGGATGATAAAGACTAGATGGACAAATTCCCTGAGGGCTAATTAAATGATTAGACTTGCCTACGTGAAAGCGCAGGGGCAACGTAGTTTGATAAAAGGGATGAAAGACGAGATGAGACCTAATGATGACCGACACGATGGAGGATCCTAGATGAGGACACAAGATCGATGAAATGACACAAATATACATACGAGGGAAAGCCCAAGATTCAGGATAAAAAAGCTCAGGATTTTGTATAATTGATCTAAATCATCCAATGCTCAATCAAAATATACCAAGTGAAAAATTACAGGGATGTTGATGGGGGAGGACGGGACCGATAGGATGTAAGGATAGGATATACGAATGAGATGGATGGATTAAGTAACTGGGACACAAGGTAGATAATTATTAAGCCCTCTACGAATGGTGCTTGTTGCCATGTTTTCACCAAACGTACTTATCCAAGGCACCACCAAGGGTGGTTTTCACCATAGGACAGATTATTTCTCTTTACTATTTTTGGAATTTTTAAACTTTTTTTTTATATTTTTGATGATTTTCTTACTTTTTTTTGGATTTTTCTAGATAGGATAACCCAACTAACTCAAGTATTTAACCTCTTTAGATGCATGATGTTGATAGGCTCCTCTAAGGGTTCTCCTTCGGGTGTTGCAAGCCTATATGCCCCAGAATCGTATTTTGTTGTGACAACATAGGGACCCAACCAGTTTGGTTCAAACTTTCTTTTCTTTTATTTTTCTTGTTGGGTACGTTGGTTTTCCATTAGGACCAAATTTCCAACGTTGAACTAATGAAGACAAACCTTCTTATTGTAGTTCCTCCTAAGACGAAGCTGATATTCTTGAAGGTGATTGTAAGCCTTGATACATTTTTCATCCAGGAGTTCAAGCTGACTTAAGTGTGCAACCTGAACATCTTTGTCACTTCTTCAGAGAGATTCGTATTGATGGGATCTCAACTTCAATCGACAAGATTGTGTCAGCCCCACATACAAGAGAGTATGGGGTGGCACCAGTGGGAGTGAGAATGGATGTACGATATGCCCAAAGGGTGAGATGAAGATGGAGGTGCCAATCTTGACCAATATTATTGACCAACTTTTTAAGGATTTTGATCAAGGTTTTGTTGGTTGCTTCAGCTTGACCATTACCCTGAGGGTAATAGGGGGTGGATCAATGATGTTGGATGTGGTAGGTCTCACAAAAGAACTTCATATGCTAGTTTTTGAACGCTTTTCCATTGGCAGTGATGATGGTAGAAGGGATTCCATATCTGTAGGGAATATGGAAGAGGATAAATTTGGATATCTAAATACACGTGATTTGAGAGATTGGAATGGTTCCACCCACTTGGTAAAGTATTTAGTGACTGTGATAATGAAAGTATGGCCATCAGAGGATGGAGGATAAATCTTGTCGATCAAGTCAAAACCCCATTGAGAAAAAGGCCACGGTGCTATGATAGGCAGCAAGTCCTGTGCAATAGCATGGATTAATTTTGCATGTTGTTGATAGGGAAGACATTTCTTCACAAACTCACATGCATCATGTTCCATAGTGGGCTAGTAGTATCCAACTCTGAGAATCTTCTTAGCTAAGGTCATCCCATTAGAATGGGACCCACATACACCACTATGCATGTCATTTAATGTGATACAAGATTTTGATTCATTCATACATTGAAGGAGAGTACCATCATACCCTCGACAATAAAGTGTATCTCCCATAATTGTGTATAGGGATGAGCGTTGGATAAATGATTTTGTTGGTTGTGGGTAAGATCAAGTG
The DNA here is from genome assembly GCA_007115665.2 of Sequoiadendron giganteum. Taxonomy (NCBI): domain Eukaryota; kingdom Viridiplantae; phylum Streptophyta; class Pinopsida; order Cupressales; family Cupressaceae; genus Sequoiadendron; species Sequoiadendron giganteum. The sequence continues at coordinate 494,828,325 of CM021104.1, forward strand.
GGAGGATGTTGTCACAGAGGTAGGTATAAATGTCATGATACTAGGGTGAATTGGGACCTACGATATCACACACCATCTCATTATTAGGGACATCATATGCTGGGATTAGTAATTTCTCAACAAGAAATTCACAGTTCATTCGATATTTGGGCATGTCGATAAGGGAACCAATCGTAGCCATTGCATCTACTACCTTTTTATGGACTCTGGGAATCTGTTCAAATTGGATGTGAGTGAAATAATTTTTAAATTCATCCACCATGTGTTTGTATGGAAAAAGCTTATCATCTTTTGTTTGAAACTCATCATCAACATGTTTGATAATGACTTGGGAATCACCAAAGACTTGAAGACGGGTGATGTTCCATTGGATGGTGATTTTGAGGCCAGTGATTAAAGCTTCATACTCAACAATATTATTGGTGCATGGAAAGGCTAATCTAAATGACTTTGGGATATAGTCACCTTGAGGAGTGACAAATAGAACACCTGCACTCGCTTCATTATGCATATATGACCCATCAAAGTAGAGCATCCATATATCTATCTTTGTAACCATAAGGACTCCTTCATCAGGAAACTCGGCTACCAATGGATATGCGTCAACCAAAGGAGCATCGGCTAATTGATCTACTATAACCTTCCCCTTGATTTCCTTTTAGTCCACATACTCTATGTCGAACTCACTCAGTAACTTAACCCACTTGGCCATGCAGCCAGTCAAAGAAGTTCTAGATAATAGGTACTTAAGTGGGTCTACTTTTGATATTAGCTTGATGGGATGACTAAGCATGTAATGATGAAGCTTTTGTGGAGACCACTAACAAACAAGATTTTTCCATAAGAGAATAGTTGAGCTCATAACCCATGAGTGTTTGACTAATGTAATAGATAGAATGTTCCTTGGAGAACTCATCATGTTGTGCTAGTAATTACCCCAGTGCAACAGATGTAGCTGAGATGTATAACAAAAGTGGTTTGCCTAGAATGGGAGGCATCAGAATAGGTGGGTAAGACAAGTACTCCTTAATCTTGTCAAAGCCTTGTTGACACTCTGAATCCCATTTGAAAGCGATGTCTTTGCATAGCATATGGGTGAATGATTGACACTTGTCAACAAGCTGGGCTATGAAGCATCTAATGGACTGTAAATTTCCTTTAAGGCTCCTTAATTGCTTGAGATTATGTGGTGGGGAATTTCCATTATGGCTTTGACTTTGGCCAGATCTACTTCAATACCTCTTTTGGAGACGATGAAGCCCAATAGCTTTCCAGATGTGACACCGAACACACACTTCTTCAAATTCAAACGCAACTTATAGTGCTCTAACTGCTCAAAGATTTTCTTCAAGATTGTGGGATGATCTTCTCTGGTCTTGGACTTTTCCAATAAGTCATCGACATAATCTTCCATGATGATATGGATGAGGTCATGAAAGATAATATTCATCGCACACTGATAGGTTACCCCAACATTTTTAAGAAAAAAGGGCATGACATTATAGCAAAAGGTGCCCCAAGGGGTAGTGAAGGCAATTTTATGTTTATCTTTTGGTGCGATCCTGATTTGGTTGTAGCTAGAAAATCCATCCATAAGGGATAACATCTCATGTCCTACTGTAAGATCTACCAACATATCAATGTTTGGAAGAGGGAAATCATCCTTCGAGCAAGATTTATTGAGATCCTAAAAATCTGTGCAGATTTTGATATTTCCATGATTTGGTTTGGCAACAGGGACTATGTTGGATATCTAGTTAGAATAGTTGATAGGTCTTATAAACCCAACCTCTAATAGTTTCTCCAATTCTTTCTTGATGAGCAAAGTCACTTGGGGATGAATTTTTCTTAGATTTTGTTTAATAGGTTTAGCATTTGGATGAATATCCAAATAATGTACAACTAGTGCGGGATCTAATCCTCACATGTCTGAATAGGTCCATGTGAAGTTGATGATTCCTTTCTTGAGCAAGCTGAAAATGGTGGAATGCTCTCCCTCTGACAATGATTTGGCTATGTAAGTGATTTTGGGATCTTATTTTATTCCCAAATTGATCTCTTGTGTCTCTTCGATTAGGTTGGAATATCGTTTGGACAAGTGCGCTCCTACAAGGGGAAGATGAACATCCCCATCCTCCAGCACCTCATTGAGGTTTTCACTATCGGATACACCTTTTTTCTTACTTTTGATGAGTTAGGAAGTGCCTCAGAGAGGTTTTCACTAGATAGCCCTTTTTAATTTTACTTCTTTCTATTTTTTTGGTTAAGGTGTTCATCTTCCCCCAATCCAATGAGATGTACGTAAGTGTCCACTGAGGGGAAGGTGTCGATAGGTGCACTACCTCATAGGTCCCAATCAATCAAGTCGGGGTGGCAAAGGGAAAGGTTCATGGTAAAGATTGATGTGGAATCAAAGAGGGATGGGAGATCTAAGTCATCATATGAGAGTATGATGGTTTCTTCTTACGGTATGTCCTCAAGGAGATTGTCATCAGCATTGAAATTATTCGAAGTACTAGAGGATGATGCAAGACCCTTATGCTTTTTATCATAGCCTAGGCCTATATGTTTTGGTCGCGTGAGTGTCTCAATAGGCTGTAGTCTTCCTTGCTCTTCTACACCAAGACCTCCCTCTTGATAATTGTATTTTTCTACCAATCTTGATGAATTGGGATAAACCTCTTGGAAATATTCTACAAGGGGAGGTGATTGATCTGGTTCTTCTCTGTAGACCCATTGGTTGATGTCATCTTCCATATGATCTTGAAGTGTACCCAAATCTCAAAATGTTGTCGAGCCCATATTCTTAGAGGTGAGGGTTTTAGTATTTTCCTCCTCCTTTGGTGTTGACTGAGAAGGTTGCCCATACGTGTAGGGAGATGGTGGAATTGTCACCACATTGAGTTCGGTACACATTTCATATTCTCCTCAACCCTTATCAATGATCTGAACTTTGGTGATGGTGGATTTAGATGTAGTGGATGTTGTGTCGGATGATGGATTATGGGATGGATTAGAGGATAATGCTTGACGTTCCCCTAATTCAACTCTTGGGTAATATCGAGAGTGAGGGAAAGAGGCTTCGAGAGCATGAAAATATTCAAAAGGTTGAGGATCAACATGAATGGTTACCTTCATCCCATTGTAAGGAAATTTCAAGCACTGATGGTAAGTGGAGGGAACATCTTGCATGGAATGAATCCATGGGTGACTAAGGAGAAGATTATATGGGGGGTCCAGATCAAGGACGTGGCACATGGTGTATTGCAAAACAGGGCCAACCTAAATAGGAAGATAGATAATTCCTTTAGAATCCCTTTCTGTATTATCACAAGCTTTGATGGTGATAACCTAATTACTTGAGTCAACTTGAGTATACCCTACCTATTTTATGAAATTTAACATACAGAGGTTGAGGGCAAAGCCATTATCTACCAGAACCCTTTTTCACTTTATGGCAGGCTACAAGGACTTCGATGCGGAGGGGACGGTTATGGTTTGAATCAATTTACAACATATCATTTTGACTAAAGCCCAGTTGATATGTAGATGACAGATGTCCTACTCAAGCTTGAAATTGCGTAGGATCTATATCATTAGGCACATGGGTATCCTAGAGAGCTTTGGTGAGGATTTCTTGATGGATGGGGGAAGACTTAAGAAAATCCAAAATGGATATCAGAGCAGGGGTCTTTCTAAGATGATCAAGAATATTATATTGGGAGCTCACAAGAGCTGGATGGATGACATGGAAGGTCCAAGAATGGATATGCGGTGCGACGTGTAGTAACACATTGTGGGTCTTTGCCTTTAACATGGATCATGGACATGTGTGGCTCTGCCTGACTGATGCACATAACTATGCCATCATAATTATAGGGTACATTCTTATAGTTGATATTGTTGGTGTTGTTACCTTAGTTGTTATTGTTAGACCCGAGATTAGCATTGGAAGTGTTGTCACCTTGATTGTGATTGGGGATAACATTTTGATATATTTGAAGTTGAGCATTGGATGATGCTACCTGATTCACATCCACTACTATATCACCTCGATCTATAAGATCTTGGATATATGTTTTAAGACCTTGTGTTACACCCAAAATTGTGAGGTTACTATTTACTATTACTATATAGGGTAAATATGAATGTAATGTGAATTCTGGAGATGAATTAATGATGCTTGTACCTTGTTATCAATATGAAAGTTATCTCATTTGATGTTATTCATGGTGAAATACTACATAAAGGAGAATAGATGGTTATTGAATTGTGAATATTCTAACTTTTGAGATGTTTATATATATGTTGCTTATTGTTGTGAAAAAAGGACTGCTAAGGTATGTGCTAGTGGTTGCAGGTAAATGTTCATTATCTAGGGGGAGGGGAAGTATCACTCGGGAGAGGAGCTTGGTCGCGTAACCAGTAAAGTAAGCTATCTAGGCATACACACATGTCACCTTAGATTGAGTGAACTGAGTCAGTTTGTGTGGGTTTTAGGTAAGTCATCCATAGCTTGTATGATTGCAATAGGAGTCTTGCTTACTTTTGCATGCTTGTGAGTGATGTTTATCTATGTATATATCTTGTGATATTATGATCATAATGATTGTAGTGTAAATGGATGTAAGTGAATTTGAAGTGGACATATATACATATATATAGTATATACATGTATCCATATGTATATACATATTGATACAAGCATATGTTGGCAAATGGATATGCTCATACAGATGCATCGATATGGTATACCTATACATACATGTACATAGAGGTATATATAGGTAAATACATGTATACATGCACACAACCTATATTATGTGGATATTAATAATATTATATTATTATTGCCTGACAATATACATATACATATATATGTATATATATATATATATCGGATGTACGCTGACTGACTCATGATATATATATATATATATATATGTAATTATATATTAAAGATTTTTTATATATATAAATTATAGTTATATTAAATGTATCTCCCTTTCTTTTTATTATTTTGGCTGAGGTGTTAGGGAGGCTAATTTCAAAGAAATGTAGCTCTGGGCTCTGGAAAGGGATCAAAATTGCAAAGGGTATTGATCCTCTTTCGCATCTGCAATTTGCCAACGATACCTTTTTGATGGGTGAAGCTTCCTTTCGTGAAGCTAAGGTGATGAAGGAAACACTTGATGTCTATGGAAAAGCTTTTGGGCAGCGCATCAGCTGGCGCAAATCTGAAATTTTCTTTTTCAACACTCCAATTCAAAAGCAATTGGAAGTGTGCAAAATTCTTTGTATGAAGTCTAGGTCTCTATCCAGTAAATTTCTTGGAATCCCCTTGTTTGGGGGGGCTATCAAGTCTCATATTTGGAAAGATTTAGTGGATGCTTGTTTGAAAAGGTTGGATGGGTGGAAGAGTAAGTGGCTAATAGCTGCAGGAAGACTTTTAATGTTGAAATTGATGGTATCAGCAATCCCGATGTACTCCATGATGTGTTTGAAAATTCCCAAGAAAGTGGTAAATGTTGTTGGCTAGAGTATGAGAAAGTTTTTCTTGAATGGTGCTAATGAACAAGATAAAGTTCCTCTCTTAGCATGAGAAAATATATGCCAATCAAAAGAAAAGGGCGGGGATGGCTTCAGAAATTGGCAAGTGATGAATGAATCTCTCAAAGATAAATTGGTTTGGAACATGTATTCAAGTATGGATCTCCTTTGGGTTAAAATACTCAAGGCCAAGTGTTTGGATTCAGTTGAGAATCATAGGATTTTCACCATTTGAAACCCGCCTAAGGGGTCTGCTATATGGAATTTCATTATTTCCTGTAGGCCTGTCATTTCAAATTACATATCTTGGCAGATTGGGAATGGAATGAAGGCTAATTTATGGGAAGATTCCTGGGATGGGCAACCAGTGTTGAAGGATAATGATGACTTTCAAGATATTAGAGACACTATGATTCAAAACTGGGGTGTTAAGGTGCGGGATTATGTGGAGTCAAAAATGGGCATTTTTGGTAGGGAATGGGTATGGAAGAATGTGGATGGTGAAGGTTTATCTATTCAGCAAATGACAAGGATGAAGGCAATATTCTGGGAAAGAAAGGTTTTTCTGATGGATGACGAGGACAAGGTGGTGTGGTGTGGCTCTTCAAATGGTTGTTATTCAATTAAAATCGGTTATCAACTTTTGGATCAACAAGAGGGTGATATATTTTGGGCCAAGAATTTGTGTTGGAGCAAGGTTTGTTTACATAAAGCTAGCACCTTTTCTTGGCTTGTTGTGAAAGGAAGGATTTTGTCAGGGGAAAGAAGGAAAAGGCTTGGTGTTGTGGGGCCAACAAAGTGTGTAATGTGTGATAAAGCTAAAGAAACGGTGGATCATTTACTCTTCCATTATGATGTAGCTATTGAATGTTGGGATTTCTTGAGAAGGAAACTCGGGTGGCATGGTCCTCTCCAGAGGACACTTAAAGATGTTTTTCAGAGCTAGCCTTCTGCTCATAGGAAATCTATCCTATCAAGTATTTGAATTTGTAGCCCATCTATTTTGGTGTGGGAGATTTGGAAAGAGAGAAATAGAAGAATTTTTCTTGAAAAAAAGGAGGATACTAAGAGGCTGTTAAGCAGAATTGACACTACGATTGAGGAGGTTGTTAGAAGTACGACTTCGTAGGCCTTGGGGTTAAGGATTCCATATACAGTGGTAGATCAAATTATGCAAAGAGAATGGCCAAGAATGAAGATAAGAATAGGCCAAAGTAGTGGGGCAATGGAGGAGAAACCTGCATGTAAGGATGTTCTTTGGGAGTGTCTAAACATGGATGGAATAAGGTGAATTTCGATGGGGCCTCTAAAGGCAACCGAGGTCCCTCAGGGGCTGGTGCTTTAATTAGAGATTGGCAAGGCAATATTGTGGCTTTTGGGGCTAAAAGGCTAGTCAATGGGACTAATAATGTTGTTGAAGCTAAAGAAGCTTTGATAGGTGTGGGGTTAGCTTGATCTATGGGTGTGCCCAAATTACACCTTGAAGGAGATTCAATGATTATTATCCAAGCAATAACAAATGGGGGTGCAATTGTGTACCATTTGTAGGGTCTAATCAGGGCAATCTTAAAGGAGTTGGAAGGGTTTGAAGAGTTTAAGTTAAGCCATATTCAGAGAATGGGTAATTGTGAAGCTGATAGCCTTTCAAATTGGGTGGTCTCCTTTGCCAACGAAGGTGAGTCACATTTTGAAGATTTTAGGAATGTGGAGCTAGGGCTAACTATCTAAGGTGGATGGTGATTCATTAAGGTGATGGGGGGTGATATCGTTAATAACCCATTTACAATTAACTACGGGGGAGTGATGTGTCTTTCATGATTCCTTATGAATCATGGAAGTAATGACTGTTTTTTTGGATTTTGAGATACTGTCAGGGATGAAGTATGAAAGTCTGACACCCACATTTCAAGGAAGGGGCAGACGTCCTTGGATGATGTGGAATGTCTTTTCGTCAGTGTTCAAGCGATTACTTATTGATTGCTGGCAACAATGAAAGATTTGCATTTATGATGGCTGGTGGGCGAGGCTTAGATGTTGGTACTTGGCACATGTTGGAGGCCTTTTTATGGAAGGCTAGGTAGGCTAGGTGTGTTCAGAGTTTGCAAAGTGGTCAGGTGCTTGGGGGAAGCTGCAGTATTGCGATGGAGGCCATGTATTCTTTTAAGACCAAGCTACAGTAGAAGGCATTTTTTGGTCTGGTTACAAAATTTAGACTTAAATTTTTTTTCAAGAGATCGTTTGATGATGTTGTGGATGCAGTATTGGAAGCATTGGGAAGGTTGTTCATGGAAGAAACACATAGGGGAAGAATAAATGTTATTGCTTTGATGATATTTTTGTGGGGCCTAGAATTCAATGAGGATTTAAAGACTATCATATGAGTAATGGATTCACTCTTCGAAAAGGAGTTGCTTCTAGGAATGGACTCCTTTTTGGAGTGGGTTGTCCTGGGGTGGGATATGATATCTCAAAGGGTTTTGAGGATATGGAGGACGTTGAGGAGCTTGGATTCATCCCATTCGTGAGGTGGTGAAGGAGGCTAAACAAAGATGCATATAGGATGGAGATGTTAGTGGCCTGGGAGAATTTGAAATTGGTCTTAAGGAGGCACGAATTTGTACTGAATCGGGAAGAGGTGGGAGTTCCACAAACGGTTCCCAAGAAGAAACGTTCATAGAGCAAGAGTGGTGCTCGTCGTGCATGGGTCAGACGGTAGGTTGGATTGCAAAGTTGGTGTGGTGAATTTTGGGTCTCCATGCGTGCAGGTGGACGGGTCGTGTGAAGGTGGCTATGGGTGGTCTGCACTCCTTTGGTTTTGTTGTGTGTTGGAATCACCGTGGACTAGAGGCAGTTATCAAAGTTACTTCCCCAACATTTTGTTATGGGCTTAATGATAGTGGACTGGCTCGCATGGTAGTCTGGGTTTGGGTGGTAGGAGGGGTCATGTTGGCTAGTCATTTAGCTAACTGGTGCATAGGCTGAGAGTTTTTGATAAGGGATGGGTACCCATGGGAGGATTTGAAATCACATCTATTGTAAGGGTGCTAGGTGTCAGGGGCTGGTTTGTTTGTTATTCTTGGGTTTCGTAGCCTGGTTGTTGGGGTTGGCTGGATGCTTTTTTTGTAAATATTTCTCTTTTAATAATTATTAAAATATATCTTATTACCGATAAAAAAAAAACATATAGAATATTTATATACTTGGGTATTTAAATATATATATATATATATATATGTGTTTTATATGTTTAAAATTATAAATATATATATAATAAAATATATATTTAAAATATTAATCTCTTATTTTTGGAAATTGAATTATTTCATCATTGACTCTCATAGTTGGAAATCAAATTATTTCCCATATTGATTTAATATTAATCTTTTAACTATGAGAATCAGGTTAATATCATTTCGATTAAGTATCTATTTTGCAAACTATGGAAATCAAATAGTTTCTAGATCTTTAAATATTTATTTTTCAAACTATGGAAATCATATTGATTTTAAAAGCAATTGAATGTCATTCTCCAATAAAAGGAAATCAAAATATTTTCCCCAAACTATTGAAATCAAAATATCTCTAAATCAAATTATTCACGGGAACATTTGAAAATAGCGCTGGAAGAAGCCGTGACTGGCTATTGTGTAGGAGATGGAAATGACATGACCAAATCTAATGCAGTTGTAAAATGGAAATGTGTTTTCATTTCAACAATGGACTTTTTCTCAGTAATTATCTTATCTGTCATTTCTTGTAGTCTGGCGCCACAAACTTGTAGGTGTCGATTGACACCATTTTCACCATGTGCTTATGAATTAGTCTCCTTTTTGTTGTCAAATGGTGGAAGATGGCTCACCATGTTGAAATTGATTAAGGGAGAGAAATTATGCTAGATGTTGGGTTGAATATTTCATATTACTGTGGTGGCAAAATACATGCCTTATTAGAAGGAATTCGATGGGGCTTGGGGCTTTATAAATAGCCATCCAATTCTTCATTCTTCACTACTTATCTTTGGTTTGCACTTTATTTTTGCTGATCATTCATTCTTTGTGATCCAATCATTTGGACGCATTCACTCATTTCTTTTTGATTGCATTCATTCTCTGGGAATCAAAACTGAGTTCATAATTCCATCTTTTATACTTTTGAGCTTCATATAGTTTTACTAGTTGTAAGAATTAACAACTTTCTATCATTTCTGAGTGACAATTTGAGAAGGTATATTATACTAGAATATACGCCAACTAATAATTACCCCTATGAAATTACCAAATCTCTATACTTGAATCTGTGTGAGGAAAAGAGAATTCTTGAGAGGGAGCTGACATATACCTAAGATACTGGAATTTTTGTGTCATCAACATTCTATGGGAAAGAAAACTATAGGCACAGGATATTCTTCTACTATTCTTTTTCAAAGATTACTATACTATTTGAAAAGTATTTTCTATTTGTGCATAGGAAGTATAAATGTTGTCTTTTGGATTAAAGGAAAATGAAGCAATTCTGGCTATGTTTACATGTTTGTAATAGTCTCCATAATAGGAGAATACAGTTTGCTTTAGATATTAATCTATTAGGATAGATTAAATGCAAGAGTCACTTGAGGTACCCTTATCTAAGTTATTTATTTAACTAGGGAAGCTAGTGTTTACTCTTAGGAGAGGTTACCTAGTATGGGAGAGGTTTAGTATACTTATGTGAATGTAAATTATTTGAGGATAGGATATATGGGATGACAGATTATCCATTCAAGGATATACCTATCCTATGTACATACTTAGTTGAGTAGGTTATTACCTAGTAGGTTAGAATGTTGTAGGAAGTCTAGGATACAAATTATCCATTGAAGGACAAAAGCTACACGTAGTGTAAGATAGCCCTAAGTCAAATAATCCCTGAGTAGTGTATATGATAGATGACTTCATTTGAAGTATTGGATGAGAAATATTTGATCAAAGTAGTGAAATGTAAAACATCCACTTAGATTGTGTGATGCTTGAGACTACAATGTTAGTTCATTGTGATCCTTTATGCTAGTTCAAGATTGTAGGTTACAAGGTTTTGGTTATGTAGGACACAATACTGTGCTCAGTTGGTTAATAGTATCGATTACTCAACCAATCTCTTCATCGAAGGGAGGGCCATCTATCAAATGATAGATGTGTGGGGGACCACATTATAAGTCTATGGTTGGTGGAAAAGCATCCGAGTGATGCTTCTCCTCCACAGCAGGTGACTGAAGAACCAAGATTTGAAAGGACAGATTCTTGGACCTTCTTACTACTATTTGTTCTAAAGCTCATTGGAGCTATGTTAGTTAAGGTACGTTTTCTCGTTACTTGTACTTATGAAGTTATTGTAATGAAATGGAATCTTTATTGTAATTTTAATATGATATCTTGTTCATATATTATCAATAAAATAAAGAAACAAATATATTGCAATGACTTGTTAGCACATTTATTTACTCGTTTGATGTAAAATCAGAATTTTTATTTTACCAAAGAATCGGCTCGTTACATGTGGTATCAAAGCTATCAGGTTTTGAACTGAAACCTATAAGCTCATTACACAACAATGTGTAAACCTTATCAAATGATAATGGTTGAAAAGTTCATGTGTCACAACGACAAGAGAAAAGAACTTGGGGAAGTGAAAAGGAAGATGAGAACCTTAGTAACTTGTGTAAATTGGGATTAGTTAAGAGTCGTCCCTGGAATAGGAATTCCTAAACCAACAACTTATGATATTACCTAGGATTGTGAAAGATTATGCAATCAGGTTATGTAGGAAGGTTAGGAAGATTGACCAATAAATACTTTTATCCTACAAAATAGATGTATGACTCTAAGAGAATGAGAAGGAATGAGATAACCATTTTATAGTAGCAAACTATGATTGTTAAAGAGTCAAGAACTTTTGGATTTGGTAAAAATAACTGTGAATCTATGCATATGCAAAGTCAACATAAATTAGATCGAAGTAGGAAGTCAACAAAGGAGGTATCCACAAGGGTTGGAGAACTCATGACATAAATCTAATTCTTGTGTAAAGATACGATCTTGCAAAGAAAAGAGTTAGTACCTAGGAAAACCAAAAAGACCGGAATGGTCAGAAACAAAGTAATCAACAATGTGGGCATGATTCCACCAACCAAAATCAATAAGATTATTGGAGTTTTGATTAGGATGAGGAAAAGAGACCAAACAACTTTGGTATCTCTAGAGGATGAGAGAATAGGATTCCAAGCATTGGAATAAAGTCACTTGGAAAGGTGATTATGAGAAAGAAACCTAAAGTGGTAACCAGGTTAGCTTTAAAGTTGCCAATTATTAAAATCTCCTAATGGATGATCCAAGTTATTGAAATCGATGAGATAGAAAACAATGAAGAATCTAACTTTGGGAAAAGTATATTTAGGGTATACCATTGAGAAAAAAGAAGGTAATGGAAAGTCAGCAACAAGGAATGAAAAATTCTTTCAAAGAAGCAAGTGTTTGCTAAGAGTTCAACTTGAGTAGATTGAAAGTTGTGGAAACACTAAGGGGGGAAGGAAGAGAAAGGATTAATACTCGAAATTAGTACCAATTTTTATAAGGGAAAATTGTATTGAGTTAAAAGATGAAATGCAACTTTGAAAATAATCCAAGAATAGAAGAAATCCACATAATAGATATCCTAAGATAAATGGGACTTATCTCCACAAAACTTATAACCATTATTACATGGGAATTAAAGGTAGCGTGAGATCAAAATAGGTTTTCATTTAGTCAAAGAATAGACTATTGTTGGATATAAAATAATCTATGTACCCAAAATCTTGGAAGATTCAGGAATGGAATAAGGAAAGGAATGTCAGAATTAGGACATTGGGATGACAAAGGGAATTGTCAGATGAGGAACCACTATAACCTGGAAAAGGATAGAGTAAGAAGTTGCACGAAATGTAGCAAGATAATGTCTAGTATACCGAGAAATGAAGATCGGATGTCATCATGGGTAGGACATGTAACTCTCTTGAGATTCCAGAAGGAAAATGGTAGAACACAAGACATATCAATCTGTTTATGCAGAACTAACATAATGTTCTAAGTGGACAAACTCATTGAAGTAACCAACGCTATTTGGAAACTTGACTTATAGGATCTCAATCCTAAATAATATATTGCGGGCAAGTAGTTGCTTAGTAATCCTGAGAGGTTATTTCAGTTTAGCAAATAATGATAGGGTTGTGTAAACCAAGATCATACTATGAAACATTCAGTTGAGTGAATGTGCAATATATTATTATAGTCAAATAAGCGAAAATGGTAGACTAAATCTTAAATGATTTATAAACTTCTAACATTGAAGTTTAGGCCATTATATGAAAAGGAAAGGTTGGAAACTCTATTAAGTTGAAATAGGCTTAGGAATAGGGTAAACCATAGACTTGATATAATGTCAAAAAGGAGCAATAGATCGAAGTGATCAATGAAACTTTTTTGATACTAAGCTTAAGTATGAAGCGGTATTGGGATTTGACAGATGTTCAGGAACAACAATATGCTCAAGATGGACAGGTAATCAAGAGAAAGTACTTTATGGTAAGGAAAATGGATGTGTGAGTGACGAAAAAACTCAGTTTATGAGTTGTCTAAAAGTATAAATACAAAAGGAGAAGGATTGGACCCATGATGTAGTGTGCAATACATCGTTATTCCTTTTCTATTTGGATTATACTAAGGATAAATTCATGGGAAAATGAATTATGATCACTATGTGTTAGGTGTTTTGTATAGTTACTATTATTATATATTGGATGTGTATGTGCAATAAAACTCTTTAGGAGAGTAAGTATGTGTGAGGCATACAAGTTTTCCCTATGCGATAGTGAGGACACTTGAAGCAAGGTCTAGGAAAGACAAGATTGCTACATAGAATGATTTGTTTTGTAAATCTTACATATTTTGAGAATGGTAAGTAAAACTATATTTAACTTTAACTATATGTTAAAAAGCTATAAGATCATCAAGGATGATGATTCATAAGGGGGGAAGTATGTTACACCCCAAATTGTGAGGTTACTATTTACTATTACTATATAGGGTAAATGTGAATTTTGGAGACAAATTAATGATGCTTGTACCTTGTTATCAATATGAATGTTATCGCATTTGATGTTATTCATGGTGAAATACTACATAAAGGAGAATAGATGGTTATTGAATTGTGAATATTCTAACTTTTGAGATGTTTATACATATGTTGTTTATTGTTGTGAACAAAGGACTGCTAAGGTATGTGCTAGTGGTTGTGGGTAAATGTTCATTCTCCAGGGTGAGGGGAAGTATCACTCAGGAGAGGATCTTGGTTGGGTAACTAGTAAAGTAAGCTATTTGAGCATACACACATGTCACCTTAGATTGAGTGAACTGAGTCAGTTTGTGTGGGTTTTAGGTAAGTCATCCATAACTTGTATGATTGCAATAAGAGTCTTGCTTACTTCTGCATGCTTGTAAGTGATGTTTATCTATGTATTTGTCTTGTGATATTACGATCATAATGATTGTAACGTAAATGGATGTAAGTGAATCTGAAGTGGACATATATACATATATATAGTATATACATGTATCCATATGTATATACATATTGATACAAGCATACGTTGGAAAATGGATATGCTCATACAGATGCATCAATATGGTATACCTACACATATGTGTACATAGAGGTATATGCAAGTATTACATGTATACATGCACACAACCTATATTATGTGGATATTAATAATATTATATTATTATTGCTTGACAATTTACATATACATATATATGTATATATACATATTGGATGTACGATTATTGGCTCACAATATATATTTGTTTAATATGTATATATATATGTTATTATATATTAAAGATTATATATATAAATTATAGTTATATTAAAACATATAGATATTTATAAATATATATATTTATATACTTGGGTATTTAAATATATATATAAATATGTTTTATATATTTAAAACTATAAATATATATATAATAAAATATATAATTAAAATATTAATCTCTTATATTTGGAAATCGAATTATTTCCCATATTGATTTAATATTAATCTTTTAACTATGGGAATCAAGTTAATATCATTTTGATTGAATATTTATTTTGCAAACTATGGAAATCGAATAGTTTCCAGATCTTTAAATATTTATTTTGCAAACTATGGAAATCGGTTTGATTTCAAAAGCAATCGAATGTCATTCTTCAATAAAAGGAAATCAAAATATTTCCACCAAACTATTGAAATCAAAATATCTCTAAATGAAATTATTCATGGGAACATTTGAAAATAGCGTTGGAAGAAGCCGCAACTGGCTATTGCGCAAGAGATGGAAACAACATGACCAAATCCAACACAACTGTAAACTGAAAATGTGTTTTCTTTTCAGCAATGGAATTTTTCTCAGTAATTATCTTATCCGCCATTTCTTGTAGTCTGGCGCCAAAAACTTGTAGGTGTCGATTGACACCATTTTCACCATGTGCTTTTGAATTAGTCTCCTTTCTGTTGTCAAATGGTGGAAGTTGACTCACCATGTTGAAACTGAGTAAGGGAGAGAAATTACGCCACATGCTGGGTTGAATATTTCATATTACTGTGGTGGAAAATTGCATGCCTTATTAGAAGGAATTCGATGGGGGTTGGGGCTTTATAAATAGTCGCCCAATTCTTCATTCTTCACTACTGATCTTTGGTTTGCACTTACTTCTTGTTGAGAATTCATTCTTTGTGATCCAATCATTTGGACGCATTCACTCATTTCTTTTTGATTGCACTAATTTTCTAAGAAGCAAAATTTAGTTCATAATTCCATCTTTTATACTTCTGAGCTTCATATATTTTTACCAGTTGTAAGAATCAATAGCTTTCCATCATTTTTGAGTGACAATTTGAGAAGGTGTATTATACTAGAATATATGCCAGCTGATAATTACCCCTATGAAATTACTAGTTTTGTATACTTGAATCTGTGTGAGGAAAAGATAATTCTTGAGAGGGAGCTAACATATACCTAAGATACTGGAATTGTTGTGTCATCAAAATTCCATGGGAAAGCAAACTACAGGCATGGGATATTCTTCTACTATTCTTTTTCAAAGATTACTATACTATTTGAAAAGTATTTTCTATTTGTGCATAGGAAGTATAAATGTTGTCTTTTGGATTAAGGGAAAATGAAGCAATTCTGGCTATATTTACATATTTGTAATAGTCTCCATAGTAGGATAATTTTGTTTGCTTTAGATATTAATCTATTAGGATAGATTGAATGCAAGAGTCACTTGAGGTACTCTTATCTAAGATATTTATTTAACTAGGGAAGTTGGTGTTTACTCTTAGGAGAGGTTACCCAGTATGAGAGAAGTTTAGTATACTTATGTGAATGTAGATTGTTTGAGGATAGGATATTTGGGATGAAAGACTATCCATTCAAGGATATACCTATCCTATGTATATACTTAGTTGAGTAGGTTATTATCTAGTAGGTTAGTATGTTGTAGGAAGTTTGGGATACAAATTATCTATTGAAGGAAAAAACCTAAGCATAGTGTAAGATAGCTCTAAGTCAAATCGGCCCTGAGTAGTGTATATAATAGATGACTTCATTCGAAGTACTGAATGAGAACTCTTTGATCAAAGTAGTACAATGTACAACATCCACTTAGATTGTGTGATGCTTGAGACTACATTGTCAGTTCATTGCAATCCTTTATGCTAGTTCGAGATTGTAGGTTTACAAGGTTCTTGTTATATAGGACACAAAACTATTCTCAGTTGGTTAACAATATCAGTTACTCAACCAATCTCTTCATCGAAGGGAGGCTCATCTATCGAATGATAAATGTGTGGGGGATCACATTATAAGTTTGTAGTTGGCACGAAAGCGCCCAAGTGATGCTTCTCCTCCACAACAGGCAACTGAAGAACCAAGATTTGAAAGGACAAATTCTTGGACCTTCTTACTACTATTTATTCTAAAGCTCTTTGGAGCTATGCTACTTAAGGTACATTTTCTTGTTACTTGTACTTATGAAGTTATTGTAATGAAATGGAATCTTTATTGCAATTTTAATATGATATCTTGTTCATATATTATCAATAAAAGAAATAAAAAAATATATTGCAATGACTTGTTAGCATGTTTATTTACTCGTTTGATGTAAAATTAGAAATTTGTATTTAACCAAAGGATCGGGTCGTTACACCTTGACACCTATTAGTGGAATGACCCTTGATTTTATGGAAGTCACAAACCTCATTTTCCCTATACCAGACAGGCTTTGGTTTTGAATCGTCAAAGGGCTTCGTCATAGTATAGACAATTAGATAGCTCGCTTGAAGCAACCTATTGAAAATGACACTTAAGGGTTCTCCCAAAGGGGTGAACGATCGTTAATTTTTTCCTTGATTATTTTGATTGGACTGTTGGGGAGGATATGGTGCACCATGTGGCACAGATATGACGTTGGGAGCTGATTGTTGATTAGGGACATATTGTGGCCTTTGTGAGGTGTTGGCTACTTAGACATGTTTGGTATCAATGACACCATCATTGAAAACATTCTTATTCTAGTAGTGAGACCTATCTCCTGATGACTTGTCCTTATCATAATTAAAGATTTTGACTTGTCCCTCAGCAATGAGGGCCCTCTCAATGGTGGTGACCTTCTCAATGACTTATGAAAAGTTGGTAACATAGTGAAGATTAAGATTATTTGCCATGTCAGGATGGGAATTTGCAATGAAGATGGTAACCATGTCCTTCTCACTGAGATGGGATTTTAGTCGACTAGCCAGGGCACGCCACCTTTGTAGGTAGCTTGCAACAATTTCTCCCTCACATTGTTTTTCTTTCAACAGATCTAAGGTATCTATGTCCTTCTCCAAGTTGAAGGAGAAGTGTGCGATGAATTTTTCTTACAGATCTACGAAAGAAGAGATTGATCCCTTTTGAAGACCCATGAATTAGTCTAGAGCTATCCCTATCAGACTTCTAGGGAATAACCATAGGAGATAATTGTCATTGTGCAGGACTTCTTGGCAATGTGTGTAAAATTCTTGCAAGTGGGTTCTTGGGTCACCCCTTTCCTTTGTATTTATCAAACTTCAACATTTCAAAGTGCTTAGGAAAGGGGACAAGCGAGATGGAGGGATCAAATAGATAGGGACAAATCTCATCAAAATTAAAAGACTTTTTAGATATCCTTGCTTGCAAGTCCTTCAATGTAGCTTTAACTTCTTCCCACTCCTTATTGACAGGTATTGATGAGGAGGGGCCTTCTAGATTAGATTGATTGTAAGGGGGATATTGTTGATAGGATGAGGATGGAGTCAAAATGGTTTGATTGTGTGATGGTGGAGGTGGATATGAAGGAGTTTTCTAATATTGATTGGGATACGTGGATTGGGGATTGGAATAAGGTTGTTGATAAGATGACAAGGTTTTATAATAGGATGAGGAGGCACCATGTTGATGTGATGGTGGCTATTGATAGTAATATAAATATGATTGGTAGTTGTAAGTGGGTTGTTGTTGGGAAGTGTATGGAGGTTGTTGAGTGGATTGTTGATAATAGGGATATTGTTGTGATTGCTGGAGATTGGTGTGCGATGGTATTTGCTAGGATTATTGTGTGTAGGACAGTTGTTGCTGAGATTGATGTGGAGTGTGGTAATAGTAATTAGGATTGGGATTAGATGTGGTGGCTTGCAAATGATAGGTGCTTTAAGGATGATATAAGTATTGAGCAATAGGGTTGCCACACATTTGTTGAGAGGATGGTTGTGGTCGAGTCAGGTTTTATGGATGTTGAGGGGGTTGCTGGTAATATGGTGGATGTTGGTGAGGAGGTTGATTTGGAATTTGGGGATGCTAAGGGATGGTTTGCGTTTGATGAGGAGGTTGTGAGGGAGTTCCCAGAGTTGGTGTGGAGGTTGTTGTTGTTGCGGTATTTGACTTGATTGGGGATTACCTTGCGGTTGATGTGGTAGTTGTAATGGACTACCTTGAGATGGATGCAAGGGCGACTGTTGAGGCTGTGATAAGATAGTAGTATGAAGCAAGGGTTGTGATAGGGTTTACTATGGTGGAAGACTGCCTTGAGGTAGTTGTTGGGGTGCAAATGGAGGTGGCGGTAAGTTAGATGTGGGTGTAGGACCAAGAGGTGGAGGTGGTGCAGTGAAAGGATTATAAGAATTGCCCCCAACATTCCCAGGAAGTGGACCTAGTTGGATTATTGGAAGAGGTGGAGTGGATGGTATGGGATTTGAACTTTGCGAGATGTTCATGCCCTATGGATTGGGAGGACCCTAAGGCATACCAAGACCAAGAGGGTTGTTTGGATCGAGGCCTTGATGATTGTTAGGATCAGGCGATGCACCCATAACGAAAATTGGAACCTGAGGGGGTGGTACAAGAGGTATCACTTAATAAAGAACAACATTACCAAATCTAGGCTGATACCAACCCTCTTGGGGTGGACCTTGAGGGACATATGAGCTGCTCAGGTCATTCTAGGAATTGTGAGGATCTTGTTGCATAGGGAGTGCGAGAGGTGCAAGAGGTGTAATATTGACATATTTGGATAGGTCAAATTCTGACAGTGGTTTGATACCTTTCATGATTAAGGTGTGAAAGATCTTATCCCCATGCTCATCTAGAAGATGATCTGTCATTTGCAGATTGGTGGGATTACTGAGGTATTTGTCAATTGTAAGCTCGGGTTGGTTAACCATGCTTTCATCAGGAGGAGATTGAGTGTGGAACTCAATGTTAGATTGGGATGAGCCACCATTGGTGGGTTGATCCTAAGGGATTTGAGGCTACGTACCTCGAGGTTGTTGTTGTTCCATGAGTCTCTTTGCTTGCGATCGGGTGGTAACGAGCATGAAAATGCAAAATAGCTAGGTGGCTAGGATGACATTGAGCTATAGGATGTACTTAAAGGACGACTAAAATATTGATCGGATGGGATGATCAATTAATGGATTGATTGATTGGATTGGATGGGATGATTTGGATAATTGATTTGA
Source organism: Sequoiadendron giganteum (assembly GCA_007115665.2). Taxonomy (NCBI): domain Eukaryota; kingdom Viridiplantae; phylum Streptophyta; class Pinopsida; order Cupressales; family Cupressaceae; genus Sequoiadendron; species Sequoiadendron giganteum. Next base: position 494,847,970 of record CM021104.1, read on the forward strand.
TTGATTGATTGGATTGGATGATTGATTAGATTGGATGATTGATAAGATTGGATGATTTGATTGGATTAGATGATGAAATTGACTCTAAAATAGGTTCATGGGCTTAACTTGATGATAGCAGGATGATCACAACACATAATCTACCTCATGATTAGAGGAGATTGAGAAGGTCGTGGAGGATTACTAACTTAAGATGGATAACAATCCCAAGTAAGTGTGGATGATGATGATTAGGGTTAGTCATCTATCCCAATTGGAAAAAAGCCCCTAAAGTGAAGTCTAAAGGATTCAGATTGAAGAAATGATGATAGAAATGCAATCTAGGGATGTCCTAAGATGCACCTATGTGATTGAATTAAGGATTTGATGAATTTTGAAAAATGCAGACAGACTAAAATGATGATTATAGGCAAATGGATAATGATAAAAAAAAAATTGATTGCGACAACGAACTCAGAAAATGACAAGCTTTCAATAGTTAAGAGGGTTAACTCTCAGGAGTTTTGTATGGGAAGCACATACGCCTTTGTGTCTAGCAAGCTTGCCCCTCGAGGTGACGGGTTCGCCTATTCAAGACTTAGCAAAATCGCCTCTATGTTAGACAAGATCACCTATTTTTAGGACTCAAACTTGCCTATATCTTGAGGTGCAAAAGAAACAGACAAACATGAGAGGAAAATTTGCCTATTGAGGTTTCAAGATCACCTATGTGTATGACAAGATCGCCTTTCTAAGACATAGGATCACCTATATCTTCAGGCATCTAAAAGTAAACAGGCGGACTTGAGACACAAAATCCCCTATTTAAGGATCAAGTTCACCCCTTTCTTGAGACGTACAGACACAAACAAAAATGCCTATCTAGTGGACAACAGATTCACCTATGTCTTGAACTATACGAACAGGGATAGCATGAACATACGTGAAATCACCCCTGCAGACAACAAGTTTGCCTATTATAAGGAATGTATGAACAAGGCAAACTTAGACAAAAAAATAGATTGCCCTTGTATATAATAGGTTCACCTATTTTGAGAACAAATAGGTGGGGATGATGTAGAATCACCTATGAGGGAAGCATGATCATCTATTTTAGAGGAACAGGTGAACACGGGGTCACCTAATGGAGGGACCCACAAGCAAATTCGCCCTTGATGAGGACAAGTTCGCCTAAAGGATGACCTAGACCAGACTCAAGACATAGAATCGCCCCTGTGCAGGGCGAGATCGCCTATCCATAATGTAAGTTCGCCCCTGTGAGAATCAAAATCACCACTAAGGGCAGGGGAAAACTACGACAAAGGACAAAAAACATGACAAGCAACAGACAAAAGTCCAAATTGACTCAGATTGACGACAAGCACTGGTATCACACAAGAAGACACGTCAAGCAACACAATCCTAGAATTAGTGATAAAGGGTTTACAAAATCGATGTAGGCCCACCACCTTGAGGGGACACCCCAAGGTTAATACTCTGTGATATCGGGGTGGTTCTCTGGATCACCCTTTCTCGCAAGGGCAAATAGCTAGAGATCCAGTGGCACAGGGTCATCAACAAATGCCACGAGCTCACCTTCTCTCTCACTCGAGAACTATCGTATTCCACCATGAGGATTCCTATCTCAACCCAAGGGAGTACGTGGTGAGTAACTTCGAGGTATGGTGCACATCCCTTGCACTACACCAAGTCGTGGATAAAACATAGGTCTTTATTTAGGATAAACAAGCCATCTCGTGCGTCCTCAATATACGCTAGGTACGTGAGGCACAACCATGAGCACAAACCCGTCATAAGCATGGATCAAGAGCCCCAGCGAGGTATTGGAAACTCAAACCAACCCTACACGTCTTATCTAGGTATCACCCTAGCTTCAACGCTTTGCTAAACACGACATGATTGGATTGGGGTATAGCTTTAGCTCTCCCCCCTTTATATACCTCGTCGATAACACATGGTTGGAATCATTCCTTGAGTGATGAAATCCCAGGAAGGTCTCGCTAAAGGAAGGAAATACTAGCCGCTTTGGGTCCCCAGGCTCACACGTAGCACAAGGGGAGAGCTTAGACGCACTAGCAACTCTTGGGTAAACTAGACTGGATTGGAACAAATTGTGATTTCTCATCACCTAAGATCATCGGAAGGTGCAAGGGGAGTGGATACGTCAACAATTTGCCCCCAAACACAACAAACAAGGTTAATTGACCCTCTAATTAGTCTACATGTGCCTAAATTAGTGAGAAAAACAACTAACAAATCTAACTAAGGCTTCAACCGCTCATCTTGCAACACAGGTGTTAGAAATTTTGGACCACTGATCTTGGACAAACATAGGGGAACAAGTTGCATAAATGTTAGTAAAATGCCACAAATCACTGACAAACAAGTTAGTTGGTCAGTACCCAAAACCAAATCAAATTGTAGCCAAAATTGGAAAATTTTAGGTTTTGGATTACCACAAATTTGCCTCTGTGTGAGATGAATTCGCCCTTGTCAATGGAGCAAGATCGCCTATCTGCTAAAACATGCAGATTCATTTTCTTGTTGTACGAAGAGGCATATGCAATTTTGCTCCTGTGACTTGTGCAAGTTCACCTCTGGATTCAACAAGTTCACTTGTCAAGGTGTATTTGCCTCTGTACTTGGTGGTTATACTCAACAATTGGGATTAGTAATTGCAATTCCACCCCTTTCGCAAAAGGGTCTAATCGTATTCTCCTGTATTCACAACATTTTTGCCTCTGTACCAAGCAAACTCATCCGTTAGGGGTGGATTCACCCCTATGTGTGAAGTCTGAATCTGCAAAAATTCAAACAACAAGCAAAAATCAAATAGACCCCTGACAAGGGTCCCACCAAGCATACTAGAGATGTGTGCAAGTGTGAATTCCTACTCTAACATGCAAAAAATAGACTAATGCAACAAAGGAAGACACAAAAACAAACACTTGGATTAGGCCTAGTTGAATTCAAACAAAAACACAAAGAAATGAAACCTTTTACCTTGTTTGAATTGTTGGTCTTGGTTGGCCCTTTGATTGTTTGATATGTGTGCTCTTTCTTGGAAAAATGACTCAAAATGGTGCTCTAAATGATCGTGGAGAGATGAGGATTCAAATGATGCAAATGAGTATTGTGATGGATGCATGATGAGAGCTCAAAATGTTGCAACAATGGTGGATGAAAAGCTTGGATGCAAAAGATGGCTTGAATGCTAAGTGTGTGTGCTAGGGAGTATGATTGCTTAGTGTTGTTAGCCAAAATGAGGGCAATCCTACCATTTTTAGGGGAAATGCCCCTAAAACAATGAAGGGTTAGGATTGAACCATGATGGCAAAGATCAAGGGCTAGGGTGAGTTGAAAGCTCACAAGCCCTCATATCTTGACATGTGGCAGATGAGATGGAAAGAAGGGGATGAGGTGGAAGTAACATTGAGGTACCACATGGTACCTTGGGATTGGACAAAATCTCCTCATAAAGGAGGTCTTTGTCCACATATGCATGAGAGGACATTTGAAGAATTAAGAATTCTTCAAAAATCCTCATGGGGATGGGAGAAGGAATTTAAAATTCCTTAAAAGTGTATTGGATAAATAAATGTGAATTAAAAATTCACATGGGGAAGGGGTTGCCTTCTCCAAATGGAGAAAGCATTTAATGAAGGTTGACTTAAGACATATGTCATAAATGGCATGGCGATTAGGTTGGGTTAATCAGGTGATTAAGGTTGTGCAAATGTGGGATTAGATAGGCTAATGAAAGATTAGAGGCGAGTGAGAGATTATGGAGGATGTGACCCTAATGATGATTAGGGGTGTGCACATCCTAATCACAGATTAATTAGGTTAATATGGATTAGAGAGAATTATGGCAGACGTGTCATGAAGAGAGAGGAAAATGAATTACAAATTAATTTAATTCAAAGAAGCTAAAGTGGCTAAATTAAATAAATTGGGTATTTATTTAATTTAGAGATGAAAGGGGTAAGGCATTTAATTGATTTATTAAGTACCTTAGGGGACATTAGGATGAGAGGAAATATTAATCAAATAAGGAGTTATTTAATTAATATGGATTGGGCACACGGAATAGAGGAGTGCAAGGGTGAATTTGACCATATGGGGGTGGTCAAATTCAGGTGTCTACAACATCAATCTAGACGTTTAATTGTACACTATCTCGATTCTTTTTCATGAGTACAAAACTAACTTTGTGATTAGAACTAAACTTGTGATTTGTGGATCTAAACTAGCCAAAATCTATTGACTAAACCTAGTTTGCTTCTACATATGTGCTTTGGATCTAGTAAGAAACATACAATCTTTACAAATATCTATAGAGAAATTACTAAATTACAAGGGTAATGTTCTTCTTAGTCAAACCCCTATATTGATTTAATAACAATGAAGCAAGGTTGAGAACAAGCGTCAAGTGTGCAATATGCTCATGTGATTACAATGTAATGTTGATGTAATCCATTTTATCCTCTTGCAATTTAATTTTAGATAGAATCAATAGATTCTTCTTCAACTATTAAAGGATCCTTTTTGAATGAGAGTTTGTTCTTAAATACACCTCCTAGTGTGCAATTTGGAATAATTTGCATTTAGTTGGCTCATATTGACTAATGAAAAAAGATACTAAATGTTTAAATTTTGAAATTATGATTTAGATCTGGAGGCCTAAAAATGCTCTAAATTAGTTTTACACTTGCAAATTGAACCATTGTAATAAATAGTAGATTTGAGGATAGAAATTTATTTATGAAAATGAGTGATGATATAACTAAAATACAATAATGTCATTTATCAACTTTCACTAGTCTAATCAACATGGGACCCAAAATATGAAGATGAAACTTTCACTATTTATTTATAATATTAGATCATTATATAAACTTTCTCAATATAACAAAAATATTATTATATTCTATCCCAACTAAATAGGCAAGACCACTTTCTTCAATTAATGCAGCTCAATATTTTGGGTATATTGGCAGATGTAATGACGTAACTCAATATACCCATGCTTTCAATATTTAGCCAAAGTTAACTTCGTTCCCGGGTATGGCTGCGATCTTCAACTACAGGTTCAGTAAAGGACAAGTAACGGGCGATAAGGAGACTCCCTTCAAACAAACACGGAATTCCATGTTGAACAGCACCATAGAAAAAGGAGAAAAAGCAAAAAATAAAAAATAAAAACAATCAGTCCGCCCTTGTCAATTATGCAGGTTCGGGTCGACCTCGTGCCAACGAACATATACAAATATAAAAGAATACATATTGCAGTATGCAATGCAAACAAGGTCCACTTTCTGTAACACAACATAGGCGAGAGGATTCAGAATATTCTTTGGATCCGATCTCCCCTTTTACATATTTATCACTCAGCGTCGCTTATATCTTCATTAGGTTAACACCCATTTCTCTGATTTCTCACATATGGTTTTTCACCAACGGGGAATTAGTGGACTGGATCCGTGCTTTATGAGACGTGGCCGATTGTTATTAGTAGATTGATGCCAAGCGTAAATAGAAAAGGATGAGTTGGATTAATTGGGAGACCGAGTCATATCCCTGCAATGAGGACCTTCTCGCAGTGCCACTCTTTGCGCTTTTCTTCCCATTTGTGCGCTTTTTGCTCGACAGATTGATATTTGAGGTGATTGCAATCATGCCTAGTTGACGTTTTATAACTAATCCAATATAACTTTGCTTTTTAATTTATTTATCTGCCCTTTTCTGTGTTGGCTTTTTAATATATACATAAAGATTTTAATTGGTTACGAAATAGTATTATTGTTGAATCTGATTGAGGTTTATCTTGTTTGATTTCTAAATATGGATGGGTGCCTGTCAATACTGTACATTTATTAGATTGCAGCCTTACCTTATGTCTGTTGGAGTTATTGGTTGCCATTTTACAGTGAGTGGGATTTGAACATGGGTTACGCTCCTGCAAATGCTCCACTTCATTATTGTACCAACCTCGGTAATATCAAAATAGGCCCTTGCGTCTGTGGGTTGTTAAAGCTCGATTTACTCCCGAACTAACTCAAGAGATCGAAACCATGAAGTACACAATTTGAACTTGTATGGTAAGGAATTTCTGTAAAGCAAAATGGAAAATTTCTTTCTTAGCACAAGGGGGTCTCATATGCCAAATTCGCATGCTGGCTAAGTTGTGCTCTTAATAATCACCTTTATAAGACGGTGCCTTAAATTTTTCTCTTCCAATCAAAGGCCTTTCTACGAACGAGCACACCAACAGTTGTATTTGATTGCCTAAGATTTAACCTGTGATCTTCTGGGATGCTTTTCTGTAATTTGTTGCAACTAAAAACTGTTGTGGGAATGTTTTGTCTCTTGATTAGTATTCTACCTAATGATTTATTCTTAGCAGCTAGAGTTGCACAGAGGAAAAGAGCAGGACTTCATCTCAGAATTGACAAAATAAAACTTCAGAATATGCTTAAAATATTTGAAATTCAAATTGCACAAAAAGTGGGTATCTTTCATTTCAAGAATAGTTCCGCTGGGAGACAAATACTTCTCCAAAAATGCTCCCCACTTCCTAAAAATGAAATGATAATGCAAAATTCTCAGTTGAGACCATGAATTTTGTTCTTATTCAGTAAAATTCCTGCTAAAACAAATAAACCTTCACTTTGCAGTTGGTAAGATTGAAAAAGGAGGTTTTGCCCAATTCAGTGTTTTAAAGGCCATAGGACAAATTGCGGTCCACTGGCAACTTTGATGTGGCAGAATCTGAAATTTGCAACATTCTTGCATACAGACTCAGCCCAGATCGTAGAAAAGAGTTGACTTTTTCTCTTCAGACTCATAATACTCGACTCAGACATGGGAGTAAGAGTAGAGCCTGGTAATTATAGTATTATTTCAGAACATACTGAATTTGAGTATGTGGAGTTTTTAATCGAAGGCTTTTGGGTGTTCTTACATTTAATTAATAATGAACTAGCATTATGAGTGGTCGCCAGGTTGCTGAAATCTGATTCTTCTAGATATCAAAAAATAAATAAAAAAATGAACTAGCATTGCCTTTGCCTTCTTCTCTGTGATTTGCCCTTGCTCTATGATTGTTCTCTCACATTTATAGATACATCATTCAATGCTTCTTGTGTTATCTCTGGTAATCCTCTTAGAAATTTAGAATGTTTTAAGGCTTATGTCAGTTGGCATAATTTGTTCCTCTGGCCTGTAGGAGGTATTGAGACTATGTTAAAGGGTGATTAAGTTGTGAAAAGTTTCAAGGTTTATGCTTTACAGTAAGTGGAATGATTTCATTCATCTAGCCTACAGGAAGTATTGAGCCTTCTTTAGAGATTGACAATTGCCCTAGTTTTGCCTGTGGAGGAAGTTAATTCTTGATAAGGCCATTACATTGGGGTAAACCGACACTGCAATTGCCTTGGTATTCACAGAAACATGATGAATTCACTCAAACAAGAAGTCTACAACAATAGTATTGTGTGGGAAGTTCACTTATCTGGATTTTAGAAAGCTTCAGACTAAGAGATCCAGACAGCAGCATTCTAGAGATATTGAGCACTGCAGTCCATGTCTGACATAAAATTTTCAATGGCCAGGTTGATTCAATGAATTACTGGCAGAGGCAGGTATAATACATTCCTGGCACCTTGAAATGTTAATATCCAGTCAATATTGGGAAGAAAGCTGTTTTAAACTCTAATGAAATAACTCCCTTAAACACTATACAGTAACATATGATTTGTCATATTATAACTAAAATCTTCAATATCTTAAATGGATTCCATGGAGAAATCTCCATATTGAACTAGAACTATCTGAAAGATTGTTCTTTACAAGATGGATCATCTTCATCAGCAGGATTGTAAAGTAGAACATTTTTGAAGCGTAAGCTAAATAATTTATGTTCTTTGCATTTGTCCTTTTGATAGAACCTTTGTGACATGCATAGCACGATCTTCGTATACAAGGACTCATTATTGTGATAACAAAGGCTTGCTTAAGAAGCTACGGTATTAAATCCTAGTCAATTTCATCTTGACCATGTTTTAAATATCTGGTGCAAGTTGACTGTGCTGCTGTGTTGGCAAACTTTTACTGTCCCAGTTTTAAAAATAAGTTTCAATTTTTGTATTCAAGGACTCATTATTGTTAACAACATCAAAGACAATTTCTCATAACAAAGGCGTGCTTAAGAAGTTAAAGATTAAATCCTTGTTAACTTTCATTCTGACCATGTTTTAAATATCTGGTGCAAACTGACCGTGGTGCTGTGTTGGCAAACTTTTACTATCCCAGTTTTCAATATGACCAAGTCCAAGATGATGCCCCTAGACTTTCACTTAATACATCATGTTCATTAGCTCATTGATAGAGCCCTTGTTTCTATCATTCACAAGCTAAAGGTACGTTCACTGTACCTTGGGGATGCATCCCCATGGTTTTTCCAATGTAAACCCATCTGGGGATGTTTTGGGGATGGGGGCACAGGGACAAAATGTCCCCACCCTATCCTCATTTTGCCAAAAAAAATGGGGAACATTTACAGGATGTTTTCCCAGTCCGGGGGATGTTTCTCTGAATGTACCCCTTTAGCAGGATTTTTGGGGATGACCTGTCGTCCTTGACATCACTATGATGTTCCAGGGATGTCAGAATGTCTGTCTCCCACATGTCACATAATGACAGTAAAAAAAAGACTTAAAAGAAGAATTAGAATACCCTAAACATTTTTATGGGAAGCTCACAAGGCCCCTTAACCTGAACATTTGCTATTTCACAGCTGAAAATGGCATTCCACATGAGAGTTCCTGTGGTCTCAAAGGCCTTAATTTGGGCTTGGTTGTGGGGGCTTTGCCCCTTGATCGCGTCCTATACTGTAATAGGGAAGTTTATAGTACAAGTAGATAGGTGCTACTAGAGTGCTATCAAAGTGAAGAGAGTGAGTGTGTTGGATGTTTCTCATTGTTGAAGATTAATACATACTTATCCTCTTTTTCATGTGTATTTTTTCCCAATAGGGTTTCTCCATGTAAACCTTGTGTTAATATGGTTTGCTGATTTTATGCAATATAATGATTATCATATGGTAATCCTTGGATACAGAATTTTATTTCAGATTTGCATGCACTTGTGAGATATTTTATTGCAGTAGTTTCACCTTGTTTCTCAACAATGACTCATAATGGGTCAACTAATGTTATCAACTTATCTTCCTTCTTGGTATTCACACTTAGATGCCTTGTCTGGTTCCTATCTAGAGAATATTTACTATTACTTTGAAAAAGAAGTCAATAGCTTTGTCATGGAGCGTATGTGTATTTCAGGTTGCAACAACTATGAGTAATGGTAATATTAGAAATATAAGTAATGTCTGCAGTTGCACCATAATTTCAAAACTCATTGAGTACTTGCAACCAAAATTGCTTGGTGAGTTACGTGGCAGAAACTAGCCAGCTAGCAGATTTTTTTTACTTGCTGTGGATTTTAACAAATTTTCAATAATTTTCTTAGACATGCATTCTCTAAATACATTTCTTCTCTCTTTTTAACAGTAATTTGCATGGTGCTTAAATTTATTTCATTAATTTATATATATTCTCAATTTGCCAAGTTTGGCTGACTCCTGAGTCTGAGCCAAAAATTTGGACTGCTGAGTTTCTGCCAAGTCCAAGTTTATAACTATGATCTGTGCAACCAAGATTTGAGGGAAATTGCACATCCAAAGTAGTCCTGACATAACATAAGAACGATAGTCCTGATTCCTATTTACTCAAAAATTTAAGAAGTGTTTAAAACCCTGGTCTGCTTTGTACCCAGATTAGAATCTCACTATCTAAGCATCCGCACTCAACTATTTTTTGTATTTTGTACATGAATTTACATGGGCTATCATAATGGGAAGGGAACATGCTTCAATGGAAATGCAAACTGACAGTAGACTTTATGATGGTGAATTGCAGTGTCATGAAGTCTGTGGACGTAAAGTTGAACTCTTTCTTCAAAATGCAATATTTTCTTCAAACATATTACATTTGTGATGAGAATAGGTTGAGACATAATATAAGGAGGATGGTCCTATTTACTCAAATTTAAAAAGTGATTGAAACCCTAGTCTACTTTGTACCCAGATTAGAATCCTTCCATCTCAGTATCCATACTCAACTATTTTCTGTGTTTTGTATATGAATTTGCATGGGCTATCATAACAGGAAGGAAACATGCTTCAATGAAAATTCAAACTTCTGGTAGACTTTATGATGGTGAATTGCAGTGTTGTGAAGTTTGTGGATGTTAAAGTTGAACACACAATTGAAAATGCAATGCAATATCTTAACATTACTGTCCAAATTGTCTCTTGCAGAATATCTCTGACACAGTTTATTGCAGGATATTGCAGGATTAGACTATATAAGTATGAGAAACTTGGGAATTGCTTGATCTCAGATTTGAGAATGTATGATATTTGGGATGGTTCAAGTGTTGTTGAATTTTGGAGTAACTTTAGGGAGGTGGATTGCAATTAATACTATGAAATACTAACAAACCAAAGGCTGATTGCCGAGGTTGAATTTGATCTTAGAGGAGATATGTATACACTATTAGCAAAGAGTAGAGGCTATTGGAACCATGTATTAAGTGTTTCTGATCCATTTGGATGAGATGGCTTTGAGAGCTGCAAAAAAGACAAAAGGCTATGAAGAAGCACTTAGGTGTCCTTGTTTTTTTCTAGAACAAGTTTTGATGATATTTATTTTGCCATTGAATCCCATTAATTGTTACTCAGTCATTTTAGTTTCTGTGTTAACAGGCATGAATGTATTGTGTGGTTTCAGTTTTTTTTTTAAATCTTGAAATGTTGACCAAATATGGCCAGATTTAGAAATTTTACCTTTAGCTCTGTCATTTGTTGTGTTGATTCTTTAACAGCGATTTCTAAGTGTTCTGTATCTATTTGTAGTCCTTCATTATAGTTTTTAAATGTTACTGATTATTTATAGCTTTAGAAACTATAGCTATTTAAAAAATAAATCAGAATCCTTGCTGATCAGGATTATAGATTTTATTGAATCTAGCTACATATTATATTGCCTAAGGCAAACTTATCATACCATTTTTTCAATTTATCACAACTATAAAACATTATATTGCAAACCATTTTGTAGTTATAGTCATTTAAATGTATATATTTTTTGGAGCTCTTTATCTTTTTTAGAGTACAACAACACTATTTTTAGCTTGTTTATGTAATGTATTCTGTCCAGTGAAAAAGTTCGGGTAATTTGCATCTATGGGTATGGCACAGGAACATGAGCAGGGAAAAGCTCTTTTTACTGAGTCTGAATCTTATTGAGAGCATCTTACACTGAGCATATTTTTTTTTTGAATTTAAGTGATGTTATGAATGGATTTGACATTTTTATTTGGTATCTGAAACTGTTAATGGAACTTGAATTTGGTGCAGCAACTAGCAAGAAGATTTGTGCCAGAATGTTCAAAAGGTGCATCTCAGGATGAGAAAGATGATTGCAAGAAACGGCACACCAAGTTCAAGGAATCTGCATGGAAATGCATATATTACTTGTCAGCAGAGATTATTGCATTAGTAGTGACATATGATGAGCCATGGTTCACAAATACGCAGAATTTTTGGGTTGGGCCTGGGAACCAGGTCTGGCCAGATCAAAAAGCAAAGTAAGATTTCTTTTCATAAACTGAACATTCATTGGTGTCTACATCTGGCCTCTTCAGAAGCTTGCTTTTTAGCTATAGCTGTTTTATCTGGAATCAAAGCAATTCTCTTGAACTTCCCTTACTACTATTTATGTTTTGAATACCTTGGGTTGCAGGATAAAACTAAAGGCTTTGTATATGTACACAGCTGGGTTCTATACATATGGTATCTTTGCTCTAATTTTCTGGGAAACAAGGCGGTCAGACTTTGGAGTGAGCATGTCACATCATGTTGCCACTCTTATTCTAATTATATTATCCTACTTGTTAAGGTATTCTGATACACATATCTATTTTTTCTCCATTCATATTCATTTCTGAAGATCATCATGTACGAAAGGCCTACACTTGCAAAAGAAGTAATATCTGAATAAGAAAGTGTAATTAGTATTAGGCAACTTTCTTAGATGTTTATGGGCTCTATTTACTAGGAATGTTCATGGTAGGCATAAGCTTAATTTCTGGGAGTTGTGCTGGAATGATCTCCATTTTGTTCCTTTTCCAACAAAATAATGTCAAACAGAAAGTTAAAATCTGCCCAAAGAGTTATCTTTAGGATACAGATTTACCGAATAGGAATTTTGCATTGTATTGAAGCTTACAATTATTCTCCCTACCACATTGAAGGTATGCACAACTTTTTGCATTTCAGCTGGATTTATCTACTGATTGGATTCTATTTGGCCTTTGATTGTTATCACTTGACATATCCTTATCCTTCGGTTATTTGCATCTACATATTACTCATAATAATCAATTATAAACGTTAGCATGTAATGTTTTACCATTAGTATAGTCAGGAGTTGTGGCCCTTTATGAAACACAAGTCATCTGTGGTACCTTTCATGTGATATGACCCTCTCAAAATGGATGATCATGATTTATTCCTACCACAAGTGAACTAAGGGTCACAACAAGATCATAGGGATCTATGTCCACACACATGATTGGTTTTTTTTCAACTATATATTTTTCTATAGGTGGACATTATGACCATTGTTGTGTGTGAGCATGTTGTTAGAGCTATTTCCCATTGTGGAGTTCATGCAATTGGCCCATGTGTTATTGAGATACTATTCTGTAAAGGGGTACATAGGTACCCACCTTAGATTGTTTCTTTTTTTATGTTGACCCATTGATGTGAATTTGCTTCTGATGGATCTTGGCTCCTCTCTATTTCTACTTGTAATCAAAGAGGGACTAGAAGGCACCCTCTTAAGCTGCATTAGTAGAGAGTTCTTTATAAAGTGTCATATTTGAATACTACTTTGGTAAGTCCACCCAAAGAAGGGGACTTTTGTCACTTGTGAATTCTCCTTATGCTTAGTAACAACTTTGATTCCTATATCTAAGTTTGTTTTGTGTTCTTTGGAGAAAATTTGAGGGAGATAGGCTTCCTATACTACAATCCATGATTTCTAAAAAATATGGCATTCTATATTTGATCAAATTCTAGGTCTAGCTTCTATTGAGTCTTAGGATTAGACCTATCTAAGTGGTTTGCAAAATGTACCCCTATTTTTCATATATGAAACGTTCATCTGAAGGCAAACTTGTTATATCTAGAAAACAATGCAGTTTAAGGATAAATTGGCCATCAAAATAAATTCAAGATGGGTAGGTACTCTAATATTTTGATTATATTCCCATTCAAACCATCCATTTTATCAGGATTTAGGAAAATGGTGTCAGTGGAATTTTTTCTTGCCATCATTGATTGGCTTGGCAACTAGTTTTCAACATTGAAAAACTTTTGGCAATGACCAATGACTATCATTTGACCTAGTGTACAATACTGTTGGTGTTGAGTTGGAAGCCACAAGTGTGTTGGAAGTTTGATGAGATTGTCATTGATATGGCTGTTGGCAACATGAGCATGAGCTTATTATAGTGTTGTCATTGATGTCAACATCGTGGCTTGATGAGAAGACTGATGTACCGTTGTTTGGTGAGACATGAGTGAGCATTGAGTTGGTATTCCAGCTTAGAGATGTAGATGTTTTGCTTTGGTGAAGAACAAATGGAGCTCTTATTTAACTAAGTGTCAAAACACAATTTTCTGTGTACAAAGCATCAATTTTTTTGGTCTGCATTGGTTCGCCTTGAGGTATTTTTGTTTGCGGTTCAAAGGCAATTTTGGTACGTATTGGAGGACCTTAAATCCAAAATTTCATGTCTTTATGTCCTTTGGTGCAAAAGTTATGGTTGACAGTATATAGGGTTTGCCAGAGCAGAGTACTTGTTTGGATTAGTCCGCACTCCACCGTGGAATAATATTTTGTTGTGCGGATTTGTGGGAGTGTTTATAGGTGTCAAATGAGTTTGTAGTCCAAATGGCGTGTGTTTTGAAGGTCCGCATGTCAGTTTGTGGATAATCAGTTGGTGTATTTTGGTGTTGTCTCACCAGTGGTGCTGACCTAATATGTTTGGAGTTGTGCAAAGTTAAAGGAAATGTTGATTGGCTATGTGGGAGCTATTTTAGGTCCACCCTGACCTATTTGATGCGTTACAAGTTTTAAATCATGGCGCAAAGCGTGTATGGGTTTATCTTGAGCCGACAAGTTATATTTTGCACGATACATCTAATTAGGCCGACCTAATTGATGTTGTAGGTTTTTGTGAATGTAATGGGTATAAATATAAGATCATTTTTAGTGTTGTAGGGATGAGACTAGATGTGTGTGTACTGTGGAAAATGTATGATGCAAATTCCTAAGCAAAACATGTGAATGTGATGCAAATGTAAAGCAGAGTAGAGTGTAGAAGTTGTGTAATATGAAGTGTGTTGATTCAATATTTTGAGCTTCAGTGGAACTGTATTTCCTACATATTGTAGATGCATTTGTAGCAGTTCAAATCTTGGCACTAAGCCACACCTCTTTTCTATTTCTCTTATTCTTTGGACAGTGAGTCCGCCTGGCAGTGAGCCTTTTTGTAATATTTTATAGCTGATTATAATATATTGTGAGCTAATCCTCACCGTGGTTTTTCCCTTTTTGGGTTTTCCACGTAAAAATTTGGTGTTCATGTGTTATGTGTTGTGATGATTGCTTTCATGGTTTCTTTCCTTATTGAAAATTGAATATGAGGCTTGAAATGAATGTATAAATGTTTAAGTGGTTTCAGAGAATACTAATTCAACCCCCCCTTGTTAGTATTTCGGGTGTTCAACAATTGGTATCAGAGCTTGGTCCTTCAATTGGCTTGATCGCTAAGGTAGATCTTGGAGTTGAACACATGGCTACTAGGAGATATCCTACTCCTCTAGAAGAAATTCCTATGGTAGGATTTATTGAAGAAGATTGCATTGTTGATATGGAAGGAGAACTCAAATCTGCCCTGGATGATTTGGATAAAGTAGAATCTGAGAACAGAGATCTGAAAAAGGATCTTAGTGATGCAGATGAATGCATGAAGATATTGAGAGAGAAATTCAAGAAAGCTACAGATAGGATCAAAGAGCTCAAGCAATCAAATGAGATCATTCCTAGCCTGAAATTGCAGATTGAAGAAAGTAAAAGAGTTGAAGATTGCTTGAATGCTAAACTGAAAGACAAATCTGAAGAATGCTCAAAACTTGAACAAGAAGTTGTAACCTTGAGATTGGATCTAGAGAAAACAAAGATTCAAGAAGACAAATTCAAGAAGAGTACTACAATGCTTGATGAGATGATTGCAAATCAGAAGGGATCTAAAGACAAAGAAGGATTAGGGTTTGAGAAAGGTGAAAGCTCAAAGATAGATCAAACTCCAAACAAGATTGAAAAGAAGATTGAGGACAAGAAGAGCAATGGCAAGCAGGTCTGGAATTAAAGGAAAAACTTCAAAAGACCACCAATCGGACAACCAAATGCACAAACTTACAAAGGTACCCATCTTTTAATGGTTTTTGTAATTCCTGCAATAAATTTGGACATAAGGCTATGGAATGTAGAAACAAAATGAATAAGAATGTTCGATCATTTCCCGGTCAGTGTTTTACATGCAAAAGATTTGGTCATAGAGCTAGTGAATGCAAAAATCAAATGATGAATGGCTATAACAATGGTATGATGTTTCAATCTTGCAATGGCTATTGTTATACATGCAATGGATTTGGGCACAAAGCTAATCAATGCACAATGGAAGTAAGCTTGTTCAAAATGTCAAATGCCACAAATGCAATAAGTTAAGACACATTGCTAAGTTTTGCAGAAGCAAGAATGTAAAGGTTGATCCAGTAAAGAAGAATGATCCAGTGAAAAAGGCTGATCCAATAGAGATGAAGAAAGAGATGAGCAAGATATGGAAAAAGAAAGAAGAGAATGAGGTTAAGGAAAAACAACCCTCACAACTGTAAATTAAAAATAACCTAACAACCGCAACTTAAAAAAAACTTCACAATTGCAAATTAAAATAACTCTTGATTGCAAATAGAAAAAGGGTCATTCTGGCTGCAATCCTGCAACTCCATCATGCAGTTGCTAGAAAAATGTGACAACTCCACCATGGTTTTGTACTTGATGAAAAATTTCAATTATTTAGGGTTTTGTTATCGCAATTTGATTTGTGTATCTAATCAATGTTTAATTGTAAGAGATAAACCGTAGGTTAGAAAAAATATTATGTGAATCAATGTTCCCTACGCTTTAGTTTTGTAATTGTTTGCAAAAAACTCGAAAGCATTTTTTTGTGCTTTAGGTTTAATGTTCGGAAAATTTGCCAAGTTTTGGCAAATTTTTGCAAAGCCACCAAGTCCAAGTCAAATTTGGACCTGCTGAGTTTTGTTGAGTCATGAGTTTTTAAACTATTTTCCTAGGCTTTTAGCTATAAAGAATGTAAAATTTTTAATTATAAACTAGCTCAAAATTTAATTATTTTGTGTTTAAATTATTTAAGTTTGAGCTAGTTTATAATTAAAAAACTTACATTCTTTATAGCTAAAAGCCTAAGAAAATAGTTTAAAAACTCACGATTCAACAAAACTCAGCAGGCCCAAATTTGACTTGGACTTGGTGGCTCGGCAAAAATTTGCCAAAACTTGGCAAATTTTCCGAACATTAAATGTAAAGCACAAAAAAATGCTTTCAAGTTTTTTGCAAGCAATTACAAAACCTAAAGCGTAGGGAACATCGATTCACTTAGTAATTTTTCTAACCTATGGTTTATCTCTTACAATTAAACATCAATTACATACACAAATCAAATTACAATGACAAAACCCTAAATCATTGAAAATTTCCATCAAGCACAAAACCATGGTGGAGTTGTCACATTTTTGTAGCAAATGCATGATGGAGTTGCAGGATTGCAGCCAGAATGACCCTCTTTTGATTTGCAATTGCGAAGTTTTTTTTAAGTTGCAGTTGTTAGGCTTTTTTTTTTAATTTACAGTTGTGAGGGTTGTTTTATTTGCAATTGTGAGGGTTGCTATATTTGCAGCCATGAGGACATCTTGCAGCTGCATGAAGGGCATATGACAATGCAATCATGATTCTGGGGCACAAACAAAATATCAAACGACTACACACTAGAACCAAGAGTGACTTGCAAAGATGCGATTGGTAGGTTTTCAGCTTGGACTTGCAAATTTTGATCAAGTTTTTTGCCAAAAGTTTGGGCAAGTGACTTGGGAGCTGATTTGTTTCTCAAAAACTCACAAGTCAGTGATTATTTAGTCATTTTTTTAATCTATGCTTAAGAGTATGAACATTCGACATTGAAGCTCTGAAAACAGAAACTGCAGGAAATGACTAGGGGTGAATTAAAGATATGAAATTTCAAAACTTCTATAGCTGTTCCATAATAAAAAAACTATATTCTATTGAGCTAAGAGCCTAAGAGTTTGAACATTCAACATTGGAACATTTGAAAGCCAAACTTATGAAGTGAATTTTGAAACAAATGAATAATGAAAATTCGAATGAAATATGAAATGGGAAATTGCAGGAAATGGCTAAGGGTTTCCTAAACCTGCAGGAAAAGGCTAGGGGTTTTAAAAAACTGCAGGAAACTTTGGGGATGTTTCTACAAAGTCCCCTTGAACATTTTCTGCACTGGGTGTGACATCTTAAAAAAATGATTGGGGACAGCTAGGAAACTCTCAGAGTTGTCCGAGTATTGGAAATGGCTAAGCAAGGGAGGGAGCGGTGGTTAACGCAGCAAACATGTCTCCAGGGAGCATAGATATAGACTATACATATCCTAAACAATTAATACTTTCATTTCATCATAATTTTTTCTCCTCTATCATGTATGCTGTACTATTCAATTCATTTGGGATATTTGTGAAGTACTTTGGGGTTCACAGCTTCATAAACATCGAATGACAATTAAGTGATTCAATTTGTCTTCATAAAATTGAAAAAATCAACAATCACAAGGATTTGCAAACATGCTGAAATGATAAATTAAATGGTTACACACTCATAAACAAGCCTAATGCCAGTTTGTGGTTTCTATGGATGAACTACATATTGAAAATTATGTCGTGTGTTCTTTGATCTGTTCTCTTTGACTCAGTTTGGCCTTCTTAGAATATCTTCTCAATGCCTTTTCCCAGCCATAGCCATTATAGATTCTCTTATTGATTGAAAAAATCTTTGGCATTCTTTCTTGATTTTAGACAAAGGGATTTGTCGGTTCCAGAACAACAGTTAGTTGCCAATGGTAGCCTTCTAGTGCCCAAATGTCACTTGGAACTTCAAAATGAACCGTTCAACATCTTCCATGAGTGAGCAGCAACACAAGAAATGCCCCACAAAGAATATGAATTGTTGCCACCTCAAAGAAAGATAGGTGCAATAGAAAAGAATGGGCAATAACCAAATCATGATATTTTGACTGCCTATCGCCACCCATGCCAAAAAAGATAAAGTCTTGGCCTCATTAAGAATTTGATTGATTGTGAGGTGGAACTGTCAAACAACGAAAGTCAACAAAACACATGAGATTGTTATATATCTATCTAGCATTGATTATATTATTGAAAGCAATAATAATCACATGTTGTCAAAGCCCTCTAGCATGCTATCACAATTCATGTTGTGTTTAGCAGTCTAAATATTGTCTATATCAACTCATAAATATCTGTAACATTCTTCAAGATGCTTGTAGCACATTGTCAAATGCCAAGAGCAGTCTCCAAGATGCTTGTAGCACACTATCGAATTCTTGCAGCACTATTTATATGCTTGTAGTAGCTTGTAAATATCTTGTAGCAACCTGTTGTATGCCTTTAGCAACCTTCCAAGGATGCATGTTGACAAAAACCTTCTAGATAAACACAACCAAAACAAAAGAAAGCTGATTATTTATTTAAAACCTATCCTACTATTGTTTTTTGTGATGCAAGACCTTTCATGGACCTAGATGCTCCTACATTATACATACCAAGTAAGTGAAATGTACCATGAGATCTTTCTCATGAATATTTTGTGAAATCTGGAAGTGAGATTCCATGTTTAGCAACTTCAGATGCAATCATTCATGTTCCTTCTTTAGCTATTTTTTCCTTCCATTTCACTAATTACTCACTGTACTATTTTCCTCTTGTCTTCTTAATAACTCGCGAGTCCTTCACTGCTTCTACCTCATTTCATTCCTTCTTAGGTAACTGTTGTGCCTAGTTTGTCATAAAACTGTGCTTTCTTTTTCATTTGCCTATCCCTCGTGGTAAGGGTACAAATATGCAAGTTGGTGATATGTCCACTCCTTTTGAAACATCTCATAGGCATTCGTTGCAAACTTTCTCAAGACCTTATAAGGCCCAATCTTCTTTCACTTCAGTTTGTTGTAAGTTCCTTGTGGGAACCTTTACTTCCTCAAATGAGCTAAAACCAACTGCCCAAATTCATATTCTTGCTCTCTCTTCTTGAGCTCAGCTTGTTTCTTGTATCTCATTGCGCCCTTCTTCAAATTTCCTTTCACTTCCTCATGTAACTCATGCACATACTCAACAAAATCTTCTGCTCTAACACTGTCTTTCAAAATCAGCTGTACTTCTCAACACATCTACTTTTGTAGGGCTGTAACCATACTCAATCTGAAAAGGACTCTTCGTTGCCCTCTTATTGATTGAGTTGTATGCAAACTCAGCTTGTGCCAATGTAGTATCCCATGAATTTGGCTTCTTTCCAACCAAACATCTCAACAAATTTATGAGGCTTCTATTGACAACCTTCATTTGCCCATCCGATTGTCGATGATAGGTTGAACTAAAACTCAACTTAGTGTCCAACTTTCTCCACAAAGTACACCAAAAATGGTCCACAAGTTTTGTATCCTTGTTTGAGTCATTGCTCTTTGGTAACCTGTGCAATATTACTACTCTAAAGAACAATGTAGCAACATGAGTGGCATCACTTGACTTCGTGCAAGGTATAAAGTTTGTCATACTCATCTTTGAAAACCTATTTACAACAACATAAATAGAAGCATTACTTGTTTGGGTTCTTAGCAGCCCAAGAATGGCATCTATGCTCACATCTTGCCATAATCTCTACAGTGTAGGTAATGGCTGATATAAAACTGTATTTTGACTTTTTCCCTTGACATGTTGGCAAACTCTACAATTTTATACAACATTCTCCGCATCTGCATTCATGCTTGGTCAATAATAGGTTGCACCAATGTTTTCTCCATGCCAAAATGTCCAACTAGACCTCAACTATGCTTCTCTCTCACCAAATTCTCCCTCATTGAACTTTGAGGCATCCACAAATGCTGTCCTTTGAACAATGAGCCTTCTTGAATATAATATTCCAGCCATAGAGTTCTGTCCATGTCGGTTGGGTTTTTGCATGCTGCCCAAGGTTTTGTAAAATTTAAGTCATCCTTATACAACTCTCTCTTGAAATTAAATCTAGCAACTTCCACTCTCATTTCATTCAACAAAATATGTCTCCTCTTTAGTGCATTGGTTGTTAATAAACTACAGTACCTTATGGTCTATGAAGAGAACAAACTCCTTAGTTAGCAAAGAGTGCCTCTATTTGTAAGGTGCTTGAACAATTGCGTAAATCTCTTGGTCATAGACCAAATATTTCTTCTAAACCTGATTTAACTTCTTACTGAAATATACAATGGGCGTATCTGCTTGACTCAACTCTATTACTATCCCATTTGCATCACAGTCCACTTGAAATAATTTACTGAAGTTTTACAATGCTAGAAGCAGCTATTTTGCCACTTTCTCCTTCAAAAGCTGAAAGCTCTTCTGTGCTACAACTATCCAATTAAATTCACTTCTATGACACTTCATTGTCTCTGTGATGGTTGCACATATGCCACTAAATTTCCTATAAAAACACGCCAAACCATGGAAACTTCTTGCCTCAAACACACTCCTCGGCAATAGCCACCCCACAATAGCTCTAACTCTTTTAGGGTTCATCTGTAGACCTTTTTAGGAAGTTACAAAAGCCAAGTACACTAACTTCATCAAACTGCACTTTTTCAAGCTGACCAACAACTTCCATTCTTTCAATTTATGCCAAACAAGCCTTAATTGTATTAAGCGCTCCTTTATTCTACTAAATATCAAGATATCATCCAAATAAACAATAACGAACCTACCAAGAAATGGTTCAGAACTTTGTTCATCAGTCACATGGATGTTCTTGGTATATTTGTCAATCCAAATGGCATAACAAGTCATTCATACAACCCAACTTTTCTTTTGAATATGCTTTTCCACTTTTCTCCATCTCTAATTTGGACTTGATGATATCCACTCTTTTAAATAAGTCTTTGTAAGTACTTAATTCCATCCCTCGTGGGTGCTATTATAGTTGGTACTGCACATGCACATAAACTCTCGCTTATCTAATCTCTGTCCAATTTTGGCACTTCTCTTTTCACCTTCTCATTCTTCTTGTGTGTCAATCCATATGTTGCCTTGTTCAGTAAGCTTGATTCAGGAATTTAATCTGTATGGTGGCTAATGCTTCTCATGGGTGGCAAACCTTCCAACAATTTCTTTGAAAGATTACCAACATGTTCCTCCAATAGACTCTTCATTTCGTGTGGAACTTCATCCACTTTACCGGCTGTCCCAACCTCTGTAGGCTTAGGGATAAAAGGAAAGCAAACTTTCTCTTTTATCTCCCTTAAAACTGTTTTCCTGAGATTAAACACTTCTTAGGACTGTTGTCCATTTCTTCCGCGTTGTCCTTCAATGGACTCAATGGTGTTCTTTCCATCCTTCACAATAGCATAGGTATTCATTCTACCACTATGTACAAACTTTCTATCAAATTACCAAGGCCTTCCAAACAAAACATGACAATCATCCATGCGCATGACATCACACAAAGTCTCATCCTTATATGAACCATTTTGAAAACTTATTAAACACTGCTCACTTATCAAGATTTAATGCCCCTTTTGTAACCATGAAATTTTGTATGAGTTTGGGTGTTCAATCTTCTTTAACCCAAGATTCTCTACCATCTCATTAGATACTAAATTGTTTGTGCTTTCATTATCAACAATGACCGTTTCAGTAGACACCAAACTTCCATCGTCTACAATGATGTTGCAACATTTACCTCCAGATTTATATACAGTTTTGATAATTTCCTTCTTTGTATTGGCCCATACTCCTCAGCTGATTTTAATAGTACTCTTTTCATCATGAGAGATTCTTCACGTGCCGGTTCCTCTGTGTGCTTGGGTGAAGCAATGCTCCCTTCATTTAGGTGAGCAATGTTATTTCTTGCTTCATTTCTCCTATCACTATCTTGCTATACTTGTAGTTGTGGATAGTCGAATGCCCTATTTCTATTTCCTCCAATTTATAACATGTTCTAGTGAATCCTCTACCTCTCGCCCTTCTATAATAGCCTCTTCCTTCTCCTCTCATGTTTTGACAGAAATTGCTGCTTTGAGTAGTGTGTGAGTCTCCTTCATTTACATGTTGTACTCTACCACCATTTAATTGTGTTCTTCCTTTGGAGAACCATTCTTTTCCTTAGCAATTATTCTATTGTTTCCTAGACAATTTCTCTTCCACCTTCAAAGCACATTGATAGGCTTCTTCCATCATCTTCACTCTACTCATACCGAATTATTCTTGAATACAAATGCAGAGTCGGTTAAGATACCTTTAGATATTTTCCTCTTCATCCTCTAAATGGCCAGCCCAAATGGTGAACTTGTAGAATTTCTCTATGTAGTCTTTAACATTCATCTTCTTTTGCTTTAGGTTCTGCAACTCATCCGATAGTTTGTTGGTAGGAACTTGGCCTTCAACTTCACAACCATCAGATCCCAAGAGTTAATCTTCTTTTTACCTTTCATTTGTTTTGTTTCTACATGATCCCACCACAAGTTACATGATCTTTCAGCCTAGTACTAGCAACTAAATTTCACCTTCTTAGGATACTTCATCAGTACATAGTCAAAATATTTCTCCATATTTGTAATCCAGTCTATAACCTCCTTAGGGCCTAGACTTCCACTCTAGCAAGGGGTATCCAGCTTAGGTTTACTAGCCATCTTCAAAATTGCCTTTAAAATCTGCTTTCAAGTTCATCCATTAGGTCTTCTACTTCAAGCTCTTGACTTGCTACTTCTTCATCATCACTTATATTGTCAACTTGTACTCTTCTTTGTGTTGTCTCCATTGTGTCTCAACATCTCCCCTATATGTGCAACTCTAGGTGCTTTTGACCTTCCTCTATGCACCATATATTTTCCTCGCTGCTTTCTTCAATTGTAGGACACACACACCTACAACAAATATTCTACAGCTTCTCAAGACACAACTCAGCAAGAAACCTTGCTCTGGTACCAATTGGCAGTCTAGGTAAGGTCTCTAGCTAAAGACTATCTACAGTTCTAAACCTAGCAGCCCACTCTTAAACATTCACACAAACCAATCGAGAACACCAAAATTGATTCTCTGTGTATTAATTTGGAAAAATCAGCAATTACAAGCATCTACAAACATGTTGAAGGATAAATTAAATGGTAACACACTAAAAAATAAGTCTAATGCCAGTTCATGGCTTCAATGGATGAAATATAGATTGCAAATTCTCTCATTTGTTCTTCTTTGTTCTGTTCTCTTTGACTCCTCAATTTAGCCTCCTTATAATATCTCTTTGATGCCTTTTCCAAGCCCTAGCCATTACAAATTATCTTCTTGATCAAACACTTCTCTTTCATTCTTTCCCTGACCACAGTGAAAGGGATTTCATCTGTTGCACAACAACAGTTGACTATCAATGATAACTCTTTGATGTAGATGTCACTGGAACTTCTAAATGCCAGTTGAATATCTTCCATGACCATCAGTGAGCAGCAACCAAGTCATGACATTTTGACTACCTATCACTACCCATGCCAGAAAATACAAAGTCTTGGCCTTGTTAAGAAATTGATTGATTGCTAGGTGGAACAACTGCTGCCAACAAAACACATGAGATCATTGTATCCATCTGGTGTCAATTGTATTGCTAAAACCAATAACATTTTGCATGAACTGATAGACCCATCCTATAACTCACTGTCAAGGGCCCGTAGCATGTTATCATGTTGCCTGTAGTAGTCTACATAGAGCCTGTAGCAGCTCACAAACATGTGCAGCAATCTCCAAGGTGCCTGTTACACATTATCAAATGCTTGCAACAACTTTTTATATGCCTGTAGCAGCCTGTAGATGTCCTGTAACAACCCATTGTATGTCTGTAGCAACCTTTTGAGTATGCATGTCAATGAAAACCTTCCACACGAAAACAACTAAAACACAAGAAAGATGATTATATATTTTAAATTGTATTCTACTATTGTTTTTGGTGACACAGGATTGCTTGTGGACCTGAATATTCTTGCATCACATACACTAGATGACAGCTAAGTGATATAATTGGCAATTGCTCACAAGAACAAGGACATACATGTTACAAACAGATTTTTCGTAGTTGGAGGGATATATGAGAGTGTAATTCTTGCATCAGATACACTAGGTGACAGTTAAGTGATATAATTACTCACAAGAACAAGGACATACATGTTACAAACAGATTTCCCATAGTTGGAGGAGCATATGTGAATTTATAGTTCAATAATCACTTCTAATTATAATTTTGTTAAAAGTTATATGCATGATTCCATCCCATTGTCCTAGAAATGTGCATCTTGAAGGAAATTTTCTATTTGTAATTGAAAATTTTCCATCTTGAAGGAAAATCTCCATTTTTCATTCTTTTGTTATATCATGTCCTATGACCAAAGTATCTATACACCTTTTGCTGATGCTCTTGATGGATTCTCTTGTGCTTATAGATGACATATTGTTTTAAACTTCTACCATCTTAATTCCTTTGTTGGTCTTATCTTGTGCATACACACATTTTATATAATGTTTATGCACACACACATTCTGAGTGAATGTTGTCCTTGAGTACTAAATTCTATTGAGTACATAATTATACCTCTCCATTACTGAAAGGCCTTTGATGTGCAGGTTCTCTTTTGACTGTTTATAACACAGTCAAAAGAATTTGGTAATACTACCAGTGTATTAAATTTGATCACTTTATATAATACCTTTATATATCTTGCTAAATATGGGACTTCTTATTTGAATTATTGAGCTTTGCAATATTTGATCTATCTATTTTATTTATTAGCAGAAATAACTTGTAGCATATTAGCCCTAAGAGGTTGTGTAAAGGTAATGAGAGCACTTGTAAGTGACTTACCCATGTTGAAATTCCCTTCATCACAATAGGTGGCTTATAATTCCAATGGATATATGATAAGGTTGTGGTTTAAATGATTATTGAGTACTTTCAGGCATACCCCTGGTTTACAAATCTTAATAATGCAATCCAATTATCTTCTTCATGATTCCAAGCAGAAAAAAACATACAAACTTATAGTACATTTACTTGCAGGAACTGGGAAATCTAATGCATATTTTTGGCTATCTAAATTGCATGACCTCACAGTTAATTGTAGATGACAGTAATTGAATACATTTCCTCTTGGCATGGTTTTGGGTTGTGTTGCAGATTTGCTCGAGTCGGCTCTATTGTTCTAGCCCTCCATGATGCAAGCGATGTGTTCCTAGAAGTGGGCAAGATGTTCAAATACAGCGGTTCAAACATTATTCCAAGCATCTCCTTTATTCTTTTTGTGATCTCTTGGATTGTACTCCGCCTCATTTACTATCCATTTTGGATCCTTTGGAGCACAAGGTAAATTTGGCCTTGAATTGAGACTTTGCGCCATTGATCATTGTTTTTACTCTTAAGAAAATAATGGAGACACTTCTCTTTTGTAGACGAAACTTTTTAAACTTGTTCGGTGGTCCACTTGCATACATAGAAGCACACAAATTAATCGCATATTGTTGGAAGCTTTTACATTTTTGTGCCTCTAATTTTTTTGAGTTTTCACAAATGGCAGTCTATTACAAAGATTTCAGGAAATATTCTCTAATATTAAGTTGTTTTCTTTTCCATGATCTAAAGGAGATGCACCAAAACTCTTACTTGCTGACAAATGATGCTCTTTATAAGTACTTGTTTCAGACCACCATTGGGTACCTGCATGCACATATTAAACAAGAGCCTTTTCTGAGATAGGAATATGATCCTACTAAGTCTTCAGGGTGTGGATTGGAGTAGGCAACATCAAACTTATTGTGGAGTAGCCATTGGTTTTAACAGCAACATCCTGTTGGGAATTATGCTCACTAATTCATGGCTGTAACTGACAGAAACAGTCATCATATACAGAAGACTATATTCTCAAATTATTAAGAAGGGGCTTAGAATAAATATTATACAGATTGAATGCTCTTAATGAAATACCATATCACTACTAAGAATAGAGGAGAATAAATATACTCCCCATGTAGTATCAAATAACTACCAAGTTTGGAAATGAAAGTGCAATCCAATAATAGAGTCATGACCTGTTGGCATGGGTAATATAGAAACTATTCATTGTCCTAAGGCTATTCTTCTTAAGTCTTACACATGCATTAGTTATATTCTAAAATATCTGATACACAATCAACAAAGTATAATAATAGCACGTGTCTTGGTCTTATCTTTGATGAGCAATGTGGATATCTTTCTTTATTATGGAGGAGTGGCTTGTCTTATCCAAGATCATTACCACCTTAGAGTTACGATGCTTGCCACTCTCAAGTATATGTAGCTTTGGACCTGTAGAGAGTCATCTTATCAGAATGTTTTAATTGCTGTCTTCAGACTATGTCATCCGTGTTAATTGTAATCCCCATCATGCTCTTTATTCTGACTTTCTAAGCTATTTTGTTATTCTGTGATGAGCCCTGCTGGCTCTCAGCTCAAAACCCTTAATTTCTTAAGTCTTTAGATGTTTTCTTAGTTTTTTAGAGAATTCTTAATAGACAGAAGAGAAGGGGCGCAGCATATTTTTGCTTGTAATTTGAAATGTAAAGCAAAAACTCACAAAATGGAAATGCAGTAGTGCTAATTATACTGTAACAATAAGATCATGCATAACAAACATACCCGAAAATCTCCAGTTATTTTAAATAAAGAAATTGCCAGATCTACAGCTGGAAATGATGAAATCAAGCATGAAGGCACGCCAAGACTCCAGAAGTGGTTTCTCCTGCTCAGAAACTGGTCACAATGCTCTGAAATAACTAGGCGCCAATGATAGAAGCCAAAACCCACACAACAGGAAGGCGTTTCAATTTATTTCTTCACACGCCTTTTTCAATGCACAATTCCCAATGAAGGCTGTACGGCCAAGAAAGGAAGAAGTAGAATCTCTGATAGAAGTCTCTGTAGCTGTGGAATGATGCGCCACCAGTAGAAACCCTCAATTATTGTAAGCAAATAACAATCTCAAAATAAATAAACTCTGTAGAATCTGTAGAACCTCTGGCTGAAGCTCTCAACATGCACTGATTCGACTGATATTCCACAATCTCAAGAGTGCTCACACTGAAGAGGTATCGTTCTTCAATGGCAGTTTGTTCAAACCCTGATCACAGGAGAATGCACAGGCAAAATGCTCAAGGCAAAGAGAAATAGTCAAAAGATGTGAGTTTCAATTGCCAGGGGATGCTTTATACCTAATTGGCACGCATTTCAAGAAGGTACGGCCTTTTGCATCATTTAAATCTTTTTAATTTTTAATTAAGTCTTCTCCATAGTTTAAGACTTAATTCTTTGAGCGCACTTTTTAATATTTTAAGACATTAAAATATTAAAATCCCTTTTTGAACATTTTTTAAGTGATATAAAATATTATTAAAGTCAATGCGACTTTAAAAAAAAGGCATTTAAGTTAAATAATTAACTTAATCACTTAATAATTCATAACTTGCTCAAAACTCTGAATAATCCCGTGCCGTCAGAAGCTATGAACTCCTGGAATGCCAACGCTCGCTGTGATCCAATCACTGTCCACTGAAAACAAGAACAATCAAACTCTCCAGAATGCATCACTGACCCTCTATCCAACTGGCTAGCCCACAAGGGTCCGATAAAGGGCTAACACACTGTTCCCGAGAACTGACTAGCGAGGGGACATCACAGTCCGCCCTCCCCGAATTTGCTTGTCCACAAGCAAACTCAAAGCCGGATGCTGAAGAACACTGTCACTCTCCCACGTCGCATCCTCTGCCGGTAGATCCCTCCACTTAACCAAGTATTCTTTGATGACCCGCCTCCGAAGATGACGCTCTCTGGAGTCCAGAATGGCCTTAGGTATCAAGACTAATTTCCCCTCATCATCCAGGGGTGGCAAATCAATAGAAGGAATTACGTGTTGTCCCAACGCCTTTTTGAGGCGCGACACATGGAACACGTTGTGAACCCTACTGTCCACCGGAAGATCCAGCTCATAAGCCACTTGACCCACACGTCTAACAACTCTGAAAGGCCCATAGTATCGCGGCTTAAGTTTCTCGGAGCCCTTTTTGCGAAGGGTAGACTGCCTATAAGGCTGAAGCATCAGGTACACCAAATCGTCGATCTCGAAAGACCGCTCAACTCGTTTCTGATCAGCATATTGCTTTTGCTGATTTTGGGCTTTCTGTATATTTTCCCTAAGTGCTCTCATAATATCCTGGTTCTCCTGTAATAAATCACCAGCACTAGGAACTCTACTGTCACTCAGCAATAAGTCAAGAAAGCTCGGAGCATCATATCCATATAATGCTCGATATGGTGTCATCTGGATGCTCATGTGATGGGTGGTGTTGTAACAGTACTCACATAGGTATAACCACCTCACCCATGCCTTCTGCTGCCCTGAACTATAGTTACGCAAGTACCCTTCCACCCATTTGTTGACGATCTCTGTCTGCCCATCTGTCTGGGGGTGGTAGCTGGTACTAGGGGTGAGCTCAGTCCCACAAAGCTTGAATAACTCCTGCCAGAAGTTACTCATAAATCTGCTGTCCCTGTCGCTAACTATACTGCGAGGTAAACCATGCAGCCTGAATACCTCTCGGAAGAACAAATCTGCCACCTGAGTAGCCATGTGTGTAGTAGTGATTGCGAAAAAGTGTGCATATTTCGTCAATCGATCTACCACCACGAAAATACTGTCCTTCCCTTGAGCTTTTGGCAAACCCGTGATGAAATCCATGGATAAACAATCCCACTTCCTCTCAGGAATAGGAAGCGGCTGTAGTAGACCTGCAGGGTATGTGTGCTCTTGCTTGTTCTGCTGACAAACAAGACATTCCCTGACATACTGGAGAACATAGGACTTGAGACTCTTCCAAGAGAATCTCTCCCATACCTGCCTATAGGTCTTATAGTACCCGGGATGTCCTGCCATGGGTGAATCATGTAATGACCTCAAAACCCTGTCCCTCATCTCAGAACCTGGAACCAATAAAATCCTCCCTTTGTAGATGATAAGGTCATCTACAAGTGAATACCTGTCATCCAACACTGATCCATCTACTATGCTAGAGGCCCATGGGTCCTTAGCATACTCCGCTACTATCAGATGTCTCCAGTCCTCTGAAACCAGTGTAATAGAACTCAAGTGAGGACGGTGAGATAAAGCATCAGCAACCACATTCTGAGTGCCCTTGACATAGGAGATGTCAAAATCGTAAGATTGAAGCTTGCTGACCCATTTTTGTTGTCTCTCATTAAGATCTCGCTGCCCAAGGAAATGCTTCAAACTATTATGATCGGTTTTCACAGTGAATTTACTACCAATCAAATACTGCCTGAATTTGGCCATGGCATGCATAATGGCCAACATTTCCTTATCATAGATACTAAAGCTCCATTCAGGACCTCTTAGCTTCCTGCTCTCGAAAGCTATCGGGTGTCGATCCTGCATAATAACCGCACCAATACCCTCACCACTGGCATCGCAATGTAACTCAAAGGGTCTAGTGAAGTCAGGTAGAGCCAAGACTGGACACGTAGTCATGAGAAGTTTGAACTTCTCAAAGCACGCCTGCGCTAGTGGTGTCCACACAAACGCACCCTTCTTAGTCAAATCAGTTAGTGGCGCAGCATGCCGCGAGAACCCACTAACAAATCGACGATAGAAGGCACACAATCCTACAAAACCCCTGAGTTGTGTCAAAGTCTCAGGTGTAGGCCAATCAATGATGGCTCGAACCTTCTCTGGATCCATGCTAACTCCTGCACCGCTGATGATGTGTCCCAGATATAAAAGCTCTGCCATGCCTAAAGCACACTTGGACTCCTTGGCATACAAGGACTCCCTGTCAAGTATACTCAGTACCTCATCTAAGTGAACCATGTGTTCCTCCCATGATTTGCTGTAAACCAAGATGTCGTCGAAGAACACCAAAACAAATTTCCTCAAGAGAGGATGGAAAACCCTGTTCATAGTAGACTGAAATGTAGCTGGTGCATTGGTTAAGCCGAATGGCATAACCAAGAAATCATAATGTCCATAGTGGCACCTGAATGCGGTTTTCTCAATATCCTCCTCTTTGACCTTGATCTGATGGTAACCAGTCCTCAAATCAATCTTCGAGAAATAGCAAGCTCCATGAAGCTCGTCTATCAACTCATCTATCCGCGGAATAGGATACCTGTTCTTAATAGTCTTCCTATTAAGCATCCTGTAGTCAATACACATCCTAAGTGTACCATCCTTTTTCTTCACCAAAACAACTGATGAAGCAAAGGGTGACTTACTCGGCCTAATGTGCCCCATAGCTAAAAGTTCCTTAATGGTTTTCTCAATTTCATCTTTTAAACGTTTGGGGTGCCGGTAAGGAGTGATCATAATAGGTTTTGTGCCCTCATCCAACTCAATGATGTGCTCAATACCTCTATCAGGAGGTCTACCTGGTGGAATAGCACTAAAAACCTTTGCATGTTTGATTCGGAGTTCCTGTACTTCCGAATGGTAAGGAGAAGCTTGCTGCTCTAACTGTGAAGGCATTAACTTGCACTCAGCAGCCCATTCTACCATATCATGTTGAATCAAACGTTCCATTCTTCGGAGTGAAATTTCTTTTAGATTGCTGTCCTTGATAGCTTTAAGAACATGATTCGTGCCATCAATTTTGAATTTCATCTCCATATCACGCAAATTTAGTGTGAACTCTCCTATAGCATGAAGCCACTTCATGCCAAGAACTATATCCGTTCCTCCCATGTTCACAACATAAAAATCTGCCTTAAACTCAAAATTGTTGAGTTTCAATGGTAAATCAGGAATCATCCTCTCACAGGTGAGAGTGTGTCCATCTGCAACCTTCACACGAATGCCTTCAAACTGCTGCGTTTGAATTCCCCTTTTCTCCACCAACCGTGAATCAATAAAATTGTGGGTTGCACCTGTGTCCAAAAGAGATATGACTCTTTGACCCGCTAAGACCCCACGGAGCCTGAAAGAACCCTCTCTCTGCATGCTGGACATATGAGCCTCCTGTAGCTCACTTTCTACCTCAATCTCTGCCTCATTTTCTGACTTTTCTTCATCCGTGTCATAGATAGCAACTTGCTGATCAGAAAAATCAGTCAATGTTTCTCCCTCATAAAACCATTCCATGTTCCTGTTTTGCCCTTTAGGCTTGAGGGGACAATCATGATTGAAGTCATATGGACCTTTACAGTAAAAACATAACTTCCTTCTACGTAGATCATTCATTGTATCCCGATCTAATGGAGCTGCAAATCTTTTCTTTTGATCAGTATTATCAGCCTTCTTTGGATCAGATTTGTTCTCAGTGTAGGAGGAAGAAGGTTTGGTGCCAAATTGCTTACGAGGTGTAGTGAGCTCCATACTGCGAGCTTTCCTCATGGTCTCCTGTAGGGTAGGTGGATCAAATGCCTTTATCCATCCTTTCATTGGCTCAAAAAGACCCTCAATAAACAATATGATCAGCCTTCTCTCTGAAATGCCTGTCACCATTACAGATAGTCTTTGGAACTCTCCAATGTACGATTCCAAGCTACCCAATTGTTTTAACTGTGCCAGATCCCTGAAGAACAGTTCGGGATCACGTTTATCAAACCTTTCTACCAATCTATCAGTAAACTCCTGGTATGAGGTAATCTGGTCATGGTGAAGAGTAGCCATGCCATGAATCCACCAGTCATGTGCTACGCCATCGAGGTGTAGGGCTGCAAATCTAATAGCATCTTCCTCTGGCATAGGACGTAGTGTCAGGAATGTATCCAATTTACTCACCCAGGCACGTGCTGTAACTCTGCCACTGCCATCATAGTTCGCTAAGGTAAGCTTATTGGTAGCCTGTCGTAGATCATTATGTTTGTATCTAGGCCTCCTGTCATTCCTGTTTCTGGTGTGTTCTCTTTTCTGACTCATAAAACGATCAAAGTTAAGGTGATCTTTAACTCGTGGAGGCATTGCATCCCATTCATCATGCATAGCTAGGATGTTGTCAGCAAAGTTTCCATCACCACCTTCTTCCACTTCCTCTTCCTCCTCAGCGTCATTTCTGACAAAAGTAGGGCGTGTGGCTCTCTCAAAAGTGCGTGCTGGAGCAATATACCTGTGATGCTCTCCATGTATGCTACCTTCTTGATCTTGATCAATATTCGGCCTCCTCTGAACTGTCAAGTTTTGCACATTGGTGCTAAGTTGCTGAAGGATGTTTGCCACCTGTTCTTGACCGGCCACCATTCCCCTCAATACTTCTCTAGCATCCCTGTCTTCGTCATTAAGACGAGCATCATCATTCCTTTCAGCCATATTATCAAAATCAAAATCCTCCTCCTGTTCGTACAATGGAGGTGCCTGAAAAGGTGCAAAAGTATCTCGCTGAATTCCAGGGCCCCTGCGTGTGTAGTGCCTGTCAAACCTGTTCTGATGTGGCCGCATAGAATTGTGTTTCCCACAAGCTGGCAGGATTAATATGCTCTGATACCACTGTGATGAGCCCTGCTGGCTCTCAGCTCAAAACCCTTAATTTCTTAAGTCTTTAGATGTTTTCTTAGTTTTTTAGAGAATTCTTAATAGACAGAAGAGAAGGGGTGCAGCATATTTTTGCTTGTAATTTGAAATGTAAAGCAAAAACTCACAAAATGGAAATGCAGTAGTGCTAATTATACTGTAACAATAAGATCATGCATAACAAACATACCCGAAAATCTCCAGTTATTTTAAATAAAGAAATTGCCAGATCTACAGCTGGAAATGATGAAATCAAGCATGAAGGCACGCCAAGACTCCAGAAGTGGTTTCTCCTGCTCAGAAACTGGTCACAATGCTCTGAAATAACTAGGCGCCAATGATAGAAGCCAAAACCCACACAACAGGAAGGCGTTTCAATTTCTTTCTTCACACGCCTTTTTCAATGCACAATTCCCAATGAAGGCTGTACGGCCAAGAAAGGAAGAAGTAGAATCTCTGATAGAAGTCTCTGTAGCTGTGGAATGATGCGCCACCAGTAGAAACCCTCAATTATTGTAAGCAAATAACAATCTCAAAATAAATAAACTCTGTAGAATCTGTAGAACCTCTGGCTGAAGCTCTCAACATGCACTGATTCGACTGATATTCCACAATCTCAAGAGTGCTCACACTGAAGAGGTATCGTTCTTCAATGGCAGTTTGTTCAAACCCTGATCACAGAAGAATGCACAGGCAAAATGCTCAAGGCAAAGAGAAATAGTCAAAAGATGTGAGTTTCAATTGCCACGGGATGCTTTATACCTAATTGGCACGCATTTCAAGAAGGTACGTCCTTTTGCATCATTTAAATCTTTTTAATTTTTAATTAAGTCTTCTCCATAGTTTAAGACTTAATTCTTTGAGCGCACTTTTTAATATTTTAAGACATTAAAATATTAAAATCCCTTTTTGAACATTTTTTAAGTGATATAAAATATTATTAAAGTCAATGTGACTTTAAAAAAAAGGCATTTAAGTTAAATAATTAACTTAATCACTTAATAATTCATAACTTGCTCAAAACTCTGAATAATCCCGTGCCGTCAGAAGCTGTGAACTCCTGGAATGCCAATGCTCGCTGTGATCCAATCACTGTCCACTGAAAACAAGAACAATCAAACTCTCCAGAATGCATCACTGACCCTCTATCCAACTGGCTAGCCCACAAGGGTCCGATAAAGGGCTAACACACTGTTCCCGAGAACTAACTAGCGATGGGACATCACATATTCTGCCTCATGATGCCATCCTATTTGGGGACTTAAAGGCTTATACAGGGATATGGCATACTGCTGTCAATGACATTATTGAGGATGAGTTATAGGTTCGCTGGGCATTTAATAAACATATGAAACCCAGTCACTGTTATGGAAGACATGTTGAAATGAGCGAGTCAAATGGCTTTTTTAAATTTTCTCTTTGAGGTTTGTTGTGTATGTATTATAGATTCAAGTAAAGAGAGACGCTAGTATGCTTGACAGTGACCTGATCAATCTGTCTCTGATTTCATATATTCAGAACTTATGGAATACAGACAAGCTTCTTATTGCACACCATGCTTACTGTTAGGAATTGCAGGCAGGAAATAGAGGGATGAATTTTCAATTATATGCAGATTTGATTAAACACAACGGAAATAGAACAGAGGAATGAAACAATTCACAGAAAATAACAGAGGCGAGACAACAAGAGTTTTAATGTGGTTCACCCTATGCTTGGGCTTCATCCACAAACAAGTCTTTTATTAACAATTTCCAGTTAATGCAATTTACAATAACCTGCAGCAATAGGGTCAGGCTCAGCATTATAACACGACAATGTTAAAATGATGTCGGATGACGTCTATGAGAGAGAGAGAAAGAGAGAGAGAGAGAGTGTCAAATCTCTACAAGTTAATAACACCAGTATAACAGCAGCAATATAACATGACAATGTTAAAATGATGTTGGATGACGTCTATAGGAGCCTGCATGCCAACCATATTCCAAAAAGAAATTGTTTGTTTGTACTTCTCACACAATACCACACTGTACCAGACAACGGCAAATGTACCTTTAATCTCTTTTGCACTCTAATACCATATGAAGAATTTTTAATTTTGATGCTTTTTTGAACAATGAAACATTGAAATGAGAAATCCAAATTATTTCTGTTAATATTAACTGTTATATAACTTATATCATTCACTATGAATATCAATCATGATATATTTATTGCTGTTATACTACAGTTGCTATCACTGCTCTCATGATTAATTTAATTGTTGTTATAGTGCTGTAATGATATATTTATTGCTGTTTTTATAATGCTGTCATGATATATTTAACAGTCTTTTTTTAATGTTATGAATGATTATTTTTAAAAACATTATTAAAAATTGTTTTTCAACAGGGGACGCTTGGTTGTCCCTGGGATGGTTAGGGGACGTCTGAGATGTCCCTGGCCGCCTTGGGGACAGCTAGGCGACCCCTATGTGTTTCCTGCCGTCCCTGATTTTGAGGACATGTTTTAGGATGTTTCCGCATTTTCCAGATTTGTGGGGATGGCTAGGGGACGTCCCGTAACATCCCCCAAACACCTCAGGGGATGGTGACGGGGGTTTGAGGGGTGGGGATGCATCCCCGTGTAACTAGATGACCAACATCCTTGGTGGATTATGCTTTACACAACATAAAGAAAACAAATAATATTAAGAGAACCCCACTTGCGAACTAACCATGAAGACTTTCTACATAGAATGGCTTTACTACTAATCAAATTCTTGCTTTGCATCAATGCTCAAAAAACTAGAAATCGGATGGCGTTGGATTGTGGTTGTGTGAGCATTGCAGTGTGTGCTAGGGTTGCAAAGCCCTAGCGGCCTCTTCCTCTATGCTTTGCGTTGCCTTTTGCAGGTGTGGGTGGGTGTTGTGTTGCTGTGTAGGGTGATGGGCTTGGGGTAGAGCTCATTTTTGACTTTTGTGCTCCCATTTTTTCCCTTTGGCGTGGCGTTTTATCTGGTAAGGGTCTTTTCAAGCAGAGTTTGGCGGACTTGCTGGTGTGGGGTGCCTTTTGGATTGGTAGTTGCTGGTGTTTTGGTGGGGGGGGTTGGGGGGGGGGGTGTGATTCTCTTTTGGCTATGCCTTGGGATAGGATTTTCCCGAGGTGCTTGTGTTTGTGTGGTGCTTGGGGTTCTCCAAGCATGTCTTATAGTGAGGCTTTGGGAAGGACAAGTTTGTCACCCTCCTTGCATGCTAAAGATTTGGATCTCATGAATAAAAACAGAGAGGGCTTTTCAAAGAATGGGATTTCAGGGTTCAAAAAGTGAATGGATGCTTGGAAAGAAGTCAAGATCGTCTGGTCTTGGTGATTCAACCAGACTCAGTAGCCGAAGATGTGAGTTATGCGAGCAATCATGTGTTGATTTGTAAGTTTATGGGGATGCGAGTCTCTCTTCTATTTCTGGAGCCTTGGACTTGCAAAACGTGGAATCCTAAAGGTGACATGGAAATTATGATGGCAGCCAACAATTACTTCATGGTTGCCTTTTCTTGCCTGTCAGATAGAAATAAGGCTTTCGAAGGAGGGCCTTACTTCTATGATTAGGGTCCCGGTCTAGGTAAGGCTCCTATGTTTACTGTTGGAGTTTTGGAGGAATGGCATTCTACAAATGATAGCTCTTTCGCTTGGGAAGCTAGTAGGCACATCACAATAATCTCTAGACAAAAAGGTAATCTCTTATGCTCGGATCCGTGTTGAAATTGATTTAAATAACCTGTTGCCAGATTTTGTGGAAATTTGTGTTGGGTCCTCTTCCTAGATTCAACAACTGGACTATGAAGCTCTCCCTTTTCGTTGCCGAATATGCCATGAGTATGGTCACCTGCAGCGAAAGTGTCCTAGGATCAATCATGCAATGTGTGCAGGTAATGCCCGTTCTCATCTTGCACCTAAAGGGGATAAAGGGAAAGCACTTGTTGGCTGTTATAGATGGCCTTGCAAACAAAACGGGGTTTATACCTATAAAGGCTTGCAATAAGGGCAGAGGTCAAAAGAGATCCCTCAGGGATAGACAAGGTGATGAGATCTTTAATAGGTTTGATGCTATGGAGGACTTGGCTCAGGAGGAAGGGATTCCTATAGGAATATAGTCGGTTGATGATCCCCTTGGTGATATTCATCCTAATAATTAGGAGATTGTTAATCCCATTTTATCCTAGGTTGGAGGTCAAGAGGGTCAAATGGATACAAATTTATCCCTTTCTAATCTCAGGGAGTTGGTGGCGAGTAAGGGTTTGGAGGTGACTGATGGACCTGCCTTGCTTGGTTTTGGCTCTAATGTAGAGAAGGATATTGTAGACACTGGAAAAGGTAAAGGAATTCCATTAGTCTTTGGGTCTGCAGCAAAAGTCCCTTAAAAAGATGCCCTAAAGAAATTTCCTAAGGTTGGGCTCAAGAAAGATCAAGAAAAGATGAATTAATTGGGGAGACATTAGTGGAATTTGGATCAATGAAAACCATTGATTCTCACTTTTTTCATCCTCAAAAATGATTGTTCTATCATGGAATGTAAGGGGTATGAATAGCATCCCTAGACAAAAGGCTATTCGAGAGTTGATTTGTATTCACTCTCCTGATATTGTTTTCATCCAAGAGACTAAGTTGGTTGTGGAATGCATGTTAATCATAACCTCTAAGATTTGGGTTAGAGGTCAATGCCAATGTGTGGGGGCTAAAGGCAATTCTGGCGGTGTTGCCTGTTTGTGGGATCTGCACAAAGTTGTTCCTATTTGGTGGATCTCTAGTAGATCCTTTATTTCTTTGGCAGCTTCGAGTTTGGAATCAAGTGAAGTTTTCTTAGCCTCCAATATCTATGCTCCGACTAATCTTCCAAGGAAATCCTTGCTTTGGCCTCATGTTAGATATGTGTGTTCCTGCTCCTTATCTTCCTTGTATTTTGGTGGGATATTTTAATGCTATTTATTCTTTGGAGGAGAAGAGGGGAGGTTTAGCTCAGTTGGAGCCATCTTCAGACCTTCTGAGGGAGAATGTGGACTATTTGAACTTGGTTGACATAAAACCTAACAATGGAATGTTTACTTGGAATAATAGATGTGGGGTAGATGCTATTTTTGAAAGGCTAGACAAGTTCTTGGTTCCTACCTTTTGGGTGGGTGATAGCTGGACAACTAGCTCTAAGATATTGGATTGGAGAGGTTTTGATCACTGGCCGATCAAATTGATTGCAAGTTTCTTCAGATACTCAAAAACACCTTTCAAATTCCAACTTATGTGGCTTCCGGATTCTTCTCTTTATGATCCTATGTCTGATTGGTGGAGTATAGGGAAACCTGCTTATGGCACTGCAATGTATTCCTTTACTAAGAGACTTCAGTATGTCAAATATATGCTGAAAAGATGGAATAGGAAACACTTTGGCAATGTCTTTCATGCAAAAACTTTAGCTCAGGCCCATTTGGACTCCATGTCTCATTAGATTCGGGATCATGGTTTAACAGAGGAAAATAAAAAAATGGAAGCTACTATGGTGAAGGATTTGGAGGAATGGGAGTTACATGAAGAAATATTTTGGAAGATAAAGTGTTGTATTGATTGGCTTCAAGAAGGTGATAGGAATATTGCTTTTTTCCACAACTCTGTCAAGGATAGGTGTTAGTGTTTTGTAGCTTCGGCAGATATTTTCTCCTAAATACAATCAACTCAAGGCAGATCGGCCTTTGTCTTATAAATAAAATTTGTATTCTTGGAAGGTCGGCCCTAGAAAGGAGTGCACCTAGTTTGGTATATAAAGGAGAAGGTGTCTCCTCATTTAATCATCCATTCCAGTTCGAATATCTTCAGCAGCAAGTTCGCCCTTCAAGTGTAGCAGATTTGACTCAAGGAGAAGAGTTAAAATATTGTGTATTCAAGAAATTGCACCATATACAAGTGCAGATCTATTGTATTGTATTTGGCCTTTCTAGGCCTTGATATTTTTTTGATTTATAAGAGAATATCTTGTTGGGATTTTCGCCCTCGAGTAGGAGGGTTTTCCCAGGATAAAATATTGTGTTCATTGTTCTCTATGTTGTGTTTTATGCTTATTGCATTTCTGATCTTAAAACTAACATGGTATCAGAGCGGGTTTGGAAAAGATCTAATCAGATTTGGCTAAGCAGTGGAAGCCTTCAAGTTGTGAAGATTTATTTCAGTCTTCTTAAATTCATCTTATCCATTTTTCCGCCATGCTCTCAACAACGGTTGCATAGAGATCGTGCATATAGAAGTTGATGGTTGTTTTTGAAGGAGACGGGTTCTGAAGCCGTCTGAAGTTTACATGGCTAAAGTCGATGTTGTCTCTGTCGTTGGTATGTAAGATGTGGGTAATTATCAAGGAGGTCTAGTGTCGTGTGGAATGAGGATATTATAACCGGTTTGAAGGGTTGATGTCATATCCTTAAGGGAGTCGCAATATGGCATGAGCAAAATCACATTCAAGGAAATATCTAATAATCGGGATTTCGAATGATTTCAGTGGGACCTGGACAATCACCAAGAGAAATTCTAATATATATCTCTGGTTATTCGTTGACCGAAATGTTCCAGAGGATAGTATACATAGTACATACCATTGGTAGCCTTCAATAATGCACAGGATGATGACTGGAATGTTCCCTACTCAGGCCCATGTATGAAGGCTCTCCTCAATGATGGCACGATAGACTCACAAGATCATGTTCGGGTGTTAATTGCCAGTCTAGAGAAAGAGCTCGAGGATGACATTGATGGATGACGCTGATCGACTATGATGAGAAGCTGCGGAATTGGTCATGCCCACACTATCTCCCGTGGATGTGGTGTCTAGCGATGTTGTTTGGTCATGGACTATTGCTACTCAATACTCTCGTGCCCTTGCTTGCGAACTAGAAT
This sequence comes from Sequoiadendron giganteum, assembly GCA_007115665.2. Lineage (NCBI taxonomy): Eukaryota > Viridiplantae > Streptophyta > Pinopsida > Cupressales > Cupressaceae > Sequoiadendron > Sequoiadendron giganteum. Next base: position 494,887,996 of record CM021104.1, read on the forward strand.
GAGTCTCGTGAAGTTGGAGATGCGCACATTAGCCAGAGTTGGCGGCTTGTTGAATGAATTCCTTCTAAGAGCCGTGATTTACAAATTGGCGACATCAGGCATATTGTGAATCCTGATTGGGCACTCAACGGCAGTACAAATCTTCACTGTTGGACGAATTGCTAGATAAGTATTTTATGTTTGTACCTTTGAATAAAATGAAATCGCATTCTTCTGGGCTGAAATTCAGTTTCTTTTCTCTCTCCTAAAATTTTGCTGAGTTGTGCAGAGAGGATCTGACATTGATTATTTAGGGGCAGCTAATTTTATATTGATTATGGCTGAGTCGTGTGATTTTTTAGGAGAGATTGTGGTTTCTTTTGAGCGGTGATTGTTGGCATGAAATCTTTTGGAGATACCATTCATTCATTGTGAGTTGTTTCATGCTAGTTGTGAAGATTTTTGAGTGTGGCTTTGAGAACTGCAATTTTGTTTGGTATTCTGAATGAAGATTGGAGTTGTTTGAAGTAGGTTCTATAGTAATGTTTCTATGGTAGTCAAGGTTATTACAGACTTAGTAATCACTTTGGTGCTCAAAGGTTGTGATTGACTGGTCGCATCGATACCATTCCTTATGTGCATGGACTGTGATGGTATCTTGATTCAATGAGAGGCCTGGTTCTATATTGAATATGTTGGCTGCATAATGTGTCTGAGAAAATTGAGTTGAGCAAATTGTCTTTGTAATCTGTAGTGTTGTGATTAGCATTTCCAAAGAAGCAGAAATTGAGTAAAGATGAAAGAAAGATATATCAGAATCGACAAAGATAATTTCTATTATTCCTTCAATTGTTCTATCTAATGATATTTGCTATATGACTACATGCTTCATTTGTATCAGGGGTAGTTTAATTTTATGAACTATTATTAATCTCTTTAAAATGCAGGATGGATCAAGGAGCAAAAGGATGTTGGATTCTTGGAGATATAGATTCATCCCTCGATTACACTCCTGCCATTCAGAGGGAGTTAAATTCTAGGCTCAAGTTGAGATCATGTCCAGGAAGAGGAATTTTTTTGCCATCGTTGTATTGAGGCAGGGATCAAGAGGGAGTTTTGTGTTTAGCAAATGGAGTCCTATGTCTTGAGGAACTAGAGTGACTCACTGAGAAGAAGTGAAGGTGTCAGCTAAGTGGGTTGCAGTGTTGCAAGGCCAGGTGCTAAGTCCTTGGAAGACCTCTTCAACTGCTGAGAACATAATTGAACATGACTGCCAATCTGAATTTGGCATTGGTAGCTCTGCAAACCTATTTAGAATAGGGTGATCTGAGATGAGATCAAGGACAGCCCTGGACTCTCACAAGTCAGTAGTGTCAGAGGCATGCGTTGGAAACCGCTCCTCTAAGGCAAGCATTGCAGGCAATCATGGACAAGGAGGTCAGGAGGTTGATGTAGGTACTTGGAGCTCCAGAGGGAGTCACAACATCATTTAAGTTTTGTTATAATGTATATTTCTCTGAGACGGAGAAATATGAGGTGAAAGCCCTTGTAGTGTATATTTCTCTGAGACAGAAATATGAGGTGAAAGCCCTTATAGTGTATATTTCTCTAAGACGGGGAAATATGAGGTGAAAGCCCTTGTAGTGTATATTTCTTTGAGACAGAGAAATATGAGGTGAAAGCCCTTGTAGTGTATATTTCTTTGAGACAGAGAAATATGAGGTGAAAGCCTGTGTAGTGTATATTTCTTTGAGACGGAGAAGTATGAGGTGAAAGCCCTTGTAGTGTATATTTATTTGAGTCGGAGAAATATGAGGTGCAAGCCCTTGTACATCTCTGAGACTGAGATGAGATGTCATGTTGAGAGACTCCATGACGAGGATATCTTGTACATCTCTGAGACTGAGATGAGACGTCATGTTGAGAGACTCCATGACGAGGATATCTCGTACATCTCTGAGATTGAGATGAGATGTCATGTTGAGAGACTCCATGATGAGCCCTTGTACAACTTTGAGATTGAGATGTGTGTTTCCACAAATGGGTGTAGCCATTGTGGACGTCATGTTGAGAGACACCATGACAAGCCCTTGTCCATCTCTGAGATTGAGATGTGTTTTATCCACAAATGGGTGTAGCCATTGTGGGCATCATGTTGAGAGATTCCATGACAAGGATATTTGAAAATACCTCCCTAGCTAAGAGGGAGTGTTAGTGTCTTGTAGCTTCGGGAGATATTTTCTCCTAAATACAATCAACTCAAGGCAGGTCAGCCTTTGTCTTATAAATAAAATTTGTATTCTTGGAAGGTCGGCCCTAGAAAAGAGTGCACCTAGTTTGGTATATAAAGGAGAAGGTGTCTCCTCATTTAATCATCCATTCCAATTCAAATATCTTCAGTAGCAAGTTTTCCCTTCAAGAGCAATAGATTTGATTCAAGGAGAAGAGTTAAAATATTGTGTGTATTCAAAATATTGCACCATATACAGGTGCAGATCTATTGTATTGTATTCGGCCTTTCTAGGTCCTAATATTTTTCTGATTTATAAGAAAATATCTTGTTGGGTTTTTCCCCCTTGAGTAGGAGGGTTTTCCCAGGATAAAATATTGTGTTCATTGTTCTCTGTGTTGTGTTTTCTACTTATTGCATTTATGATCTTCAAACTAACAATAGGAGGCAAGGGAATCTCATTTCCTCTCTTATGTCCTTTGAGGGGAATCAACTTTTATCCTTCGATGCGATTTCAAAAGAGACTGTTCAATTCTATTCCTCCTTATTTACTGAGGACTCTCCTCTTGCCAGTGATGAAGAATCCCTCATTCTAGAGTGTATTCCTTCTTTGGTCTCTAATGAGATGAATGATTCTCTAATCAGACCTATCTCTATGGATGAACCAAAGGTGATTGTGGTCCAAATGAAGAAGGGGAAAACCCTAGGTCCGAATGGGTTTCCTATAGAATTCTATTAGGATTTTTGGGAAATTATCAAGCTTGATCTTCTTGAGGTAGTGCAAGAATCTCAAAGAAACAAGCAAATGCTGAGGGCCATGAATGCTACTTGCTCTTATCCCAAAAAGAGGAGCTAATTCCTTGGACCCTTTTAGACCAATAGCCCTGTGTAATGTGGTATACAAAATTATCACCAAGTTGATAGCAGAACATCTCAAACCGTGGTTGAGCAACTTAATTTCAAAAGAGCAAGGTGGTTTTGTTGGAGGAAAGCAAATTTTAGATGGGATTGTGGTTGCTTTTGAAGCTATTCATTCCATTGCGATCTCTAAAGAGAAGGCAATGTTTAAGTTAGACATGGCCAAAGCATAGAACCATGTCAAATGGGTCTTCATTTCTAAGATTCTAAGTGCTTTTGGATTCGGTAGTGTCTGGATTGAATGGGTCATGAGTTGTGTCATGTTCTCTTCCTTCTTAGTTCTCATCAATAATGAGCCCACAAAACTGTTTGGAGCTTCTAGGGAGGGGTCTTCAGCAAAGTGATCCCTTCCCCCTACTTATTTATTTTAATGGTTGAAGGTTTAGGGAGACTTATTAAATCCCATGTGAGGCAAGATTTGATTCAAGGCTAGAGTTGGGGCAATAGTCTGCCTCCTTAGTCTCATTTACAACTTGTTGATGACACTGCTTTGATGGGCTTGGCTAGAGTTGAGGAGGCAGTTAACTTTTGAAAGACTTTGGATATTCATTTGGCAGCCTCAAGGCAAGGAATCAATGAGGATAAGTCCTCCATTTTCTTCTTTATTACTATGAAGCTTATTTAGAGCAAGATATATCGAATTCTCAAATTCCAAATTGGCTCGCTTCCCTTTGTCTATCTTGGTATTCCCCTAGTTGTGGGCTCTCTTTCTAGGGGGTTTTGGCAGGATGTTATTGATAAGTTTCATAAGAAAGTTAACCATTGGATTTGTAGGTGGCTTTCTATTGCAAGGAGAGTGACTTTTCTGAAGTCAGTGGTTTAGGCTCTTCCTATATATAGATGTTTTGTGCTTTCGGCTCCTTCTAGCTTCATTAAAGAATTTGAGATTCTCTCTCGACAATTCTTATGGGCTAGTAATTTGCTTTCGAAGAAGTGGAGTTTGGTTAAGTGGACAAGTTTTGGTAGCTAAGCTTTATTGGAGGTGGTGTAATAATCAAGATCAAATCGGGGAGAGGATTCTCACTTCAAAGTACCTTGGAAGGGTGGAAAGTTTAGATGTGCCTAGATTTAGCCTTTTGGGTAAAGGTTCGATGATTTGGAGCATTCTTAAAAGGGGAGCCGAGCTAATTAGGCAAGGATTATTCTGGATTTGTAATAGAGGCTCAAAGGCTCTGTTTTGGTATGACTCATGGGATGGGCACCTCCCTATCATGTCAATGTACCCTCATCTACAAACAATTTGTAACATTTTTCTTGAAGTTGGTTGGTGTAGAGTGGCAGACTTTAAATCTTCCCAAGATCTTGATCAAGTGAAAGTGTTCGGATGGAAGGATCCACATGAATGGCCGCTTGGTGGTTCAATGGAGGATCGTTGTGAGTTGGCAAATATTTTTGCTAGCAGATTTTGTAACTCTTTAGTGGAAAGAGATGTTCTTGCTTGGGGCCCAGATTTGAAAGGGAAATTTTCAGTTGCCTCAAGTTATTAGGAATTGGACAAGCCGACTTATGGAAGAGCTAGCGTTCCTTGGTGGAAATGGGTTTGTAACAAGCTCTCTTGGCCTAAATGCAATTTTTTCTCTTGGCTGGTTATACAGAATAAGTGCCTCACTTGGGAGAATCTACGGAAGAGAGGATTTCAGGGTCCTTCTATATGTGTTATGTGCAACAATAGTGAGGAGTGTTCCTCACATTTATTTTTCCTGTGCCCCTTCTCTAGAGAGATTTGGCATTGTTGGTGGAGGACTTGGAATCAAGCTTGTAGTCATGCCCCTTCTTTGGTTGAATTCTGGGGTGGGTTGGGGAATCCTCCAGATAAGACTTCCTTTCTCCAAATTGCTTGGAATATCGGGTCCATCTTGATCATTTGGAAAATTTGGTTGGAAAGGAATCGCAGGATTTTCTAGGATAAGAAATTGCAAACTCAACAACTTTGGCTGAGAATTACTTGTGTTCTTCAAGAGATTTTAGCAACAAAGTGTGATTTATTTGTTCTTGTGGAACCAAGTGATAGAGGTATTGTTCATACTTCGGGTCTAGTTGGTTGTGATAGGAACTTTTCTTGACCTAGCTTGGGTCGATTGGCCAAAAGGAATTTTCAGAGAGATGGATGTTGGTCACCCCCTCCTCTTGGGTTGTTGAAAATCAATACTAATGGTTCCTCTAGAGGAAATCCTGGACATGCTGGGATTGGTGGTATGGGAAGGGACAACTCGGGGGTGGTTTTGTTCTTTTCTTTGTATAAAGGCCTCCAAACTGGCAACCTTATGGAAGCTTTGTCTTTGCTCTATGCTTTGAAAAGGGGATGTGCCCTTGGATGGAGAAGGATCATTTGTGAATCGGATTCACAACTAGTGATTGATATGTTGAACAAGATGTAGTGGGATGGTGCGAATTGGCAACTGGCCTTGGTGGTCAAGCAAATCTTTAATCTTAATGAGTTACTAGATTTTGTCACCTTTTGCCATATTCCTCAGGAGTGGAGTAAGTTGGCAGATTGCTTGGCAAAATGGGCCTCTGAGCAGATGGGGATGTGGAGTGTTGAGGATTGGGGAAACTTATCTCCTGATTTATCTCAGTTGTTGGAAGATTTAGTTATGGAAGACATGAGAGGGTATTTGGAGGTTTCTGGAAGGCTTTGACTGGTCTGTTGCTTGCTTTCCTAGATTGTGGCCTAGTGGTGGGTTTTATGATTTCTTCTGCCTTGTATTGTTTCTTTCTAATTAATTAATAAATTTTTACCCCCTTCAAAAAAAAAAAACCAGAAATCAAAACTAAACATCACACTTCAATGAAACACCAAATTGCAACAACCAATACTAAAAACACAAAATTTCAGCAAATGCCAACTGGAAAGTAGAAACAACATATTACTCTGACCAAAAATGCTACTCAAGCATTTTACCCAATCTTAACTCAAAATGCTAATAGTCTTCCATCCTCTTGGTTGGTCCTTTAACCTCCTCTTTTACTCCCTTACACTCTATTCATCAAATTCAACATGAATATCTTTAGGTAGCCCTGAGAGCACTAGCATGCATGTCTAGTGTGGCCATGACAAATTTTAAAAATCAGGGGTGTCAGATTCTACTAAGAATGCACTCATTACAAAAAAGGTTTTTCCAATAATTGAATAAGGTGGCTCTAAAACTGAAACTAACACCAACAATATATCCAAAAGGCCAAAAGTTATAAAACGAGTGGCCATGTCACGGTGTTCCAACCAAAAAATGATAAATAAACGAACAATTTTTCTAAGAATAGAGACTTAGAAAATCATGATGCAAAGTTGCATAGATAGGAGGTTTGAACCTTCAATCCTCCAAAAAACTCTCTTACCAACTCTGCCATGCATGTGCATACATGTCTTGTCAAATACAATATTTAAATGATTCTTTAAACATATGCTACCAAAAATTTCTTTGGAAAGGCCTTTCATCCCATTAGTCAAACATTTTACTGGAATGTTTGCTGCTTCACAACTTAGCGAAAAATTCATATTAAAAACAAACCTTATAAAGCAATGGATTTGCATGGCCTTTGACTACCTTTTGCTAGTTTAGTAAATTGCGGCAAGAAATTTTTGAAAGCTGCCTCTTTGAGATTTTAGGAAATATATTTTGTTTTGCTGATAAATTTGACTGGTTTTTCATGAAAAATATCTGTGGTCAGCGTGAAGCTATTACAGCAGTCATTTTGAACCTTGTTTACCAAAATTAAAGTCAGGAAGAAGATGGTAAAAATTCATTCAATTGTATTTTCAAACCTAAAGACCAAACTTCAAGTTTTCTAACCTCTGGCTGCCATCAATACTGCTGCACATGTGGGGCACAAGTTGCTGGTTGTATATTATTTCAGGTTTGCAAAACACAAAGAGAACTTCACATTTGAACAGATCTGGACAAGAAGAGATCAAATACACATGCCTATATATTCAGAAATGAACAAATATTAATAAAAAATCAACCTGGTAAATGAAATGATACAAAGAAATCTGCTACATTGGTGTTGGTGCTGCCTGCCATTCTGGCCTGTCAAAACAAATTCCTAAGCACTGCTTCTCAATTTGCCTTCATATCTGGCACTACAACAAATCTTCACTATTGCTAGCACAGCTCATACACATCTCAGCCTCCTTCCATATTGTGGTTTGGCTCTGATACCACTTGTTGGTATTCAAATCACTATGCACAAGTAAAAATAACTATTAAACCATGAAGATGAGAACACACAATATTGATTTCTCCTAAATGGTTTATACAAAGAAGAGTGAAGGCAATATATGGATGCCTTCATGTGTCGTGACTTCAAACTACCTTATAGGAAAACAATACTCAATCATAACAATTAATTAAAAAAATCCTAACACAAGATTATAATAAGCTACCCCAAACATGACATAAATGAAGGACCTAAACACTATGGGGGTGTCTCACTAAAGAGAATCATGCCCCAACAATACCCTAAAACACTTTGGATCACAAAAACCTAATAGGACCAATGCCTTGACCTTTTGGGCTGTTTCTTTATTTGACTCCCCCATACACTACAAAGGTTGTGATGACTATGGTGCTCAATGCCTCCCAAACCTTCACAAGTCATTTCAAGATGATTTTGTGATGCCAATTGAGTTTCAACAACCTAATATGGTATAAGAAATTTAAAACAAATTAAAAAAGTAGATGATGTAATTAATTTTTTATAGCAAACTTAAATTAAATCAAAAAATAAAATATTGAAATTTCATAAGCTTACCTTCAATAACTCTTAACTTGGAGGACCTAAAGATGGCTTGTGACATGATTTGTCACAAACATCCAAATCTCCCTAGACTTGGTGTAGATTTATTTGATCCACTTGATTTACATGCCAAGCTTTTGCATCACCAAGTTGAGTGAGTGAATGGCACATGGTGTCCAAAATATGTGCCTTTATCTTGCCTCCAACAATAAACCTACTGCGCCTTACAATTTTTAGCATTTTCCATTAAGACTTAGATAATGTGTTGAAACTCTACCATCTCAATTGACTTTATGAGGATATTGGCAATGAAGTTCTATCCTTCACTTGCCCCTTTTCACAATCGACTACCTTAAACAAAATTCCCCTTTAGGGCACACTACAATGACATAAATTAAGGCCATGCTTTTGCAAATTTTACATCATTAGAAACAATGGATGCTCCTGTTTTGGCCCATTAATGTTTGATTGGTTGTAGTGATGTCTTTTATCTTTCCTTTGCGGATAAGGTGGTGCACACCTTTTCATACACCTTCTATAAGCTGCATGTGCAATAATTGCCATCACCATTTCCCACCAATATGGTGATCTCACAAGGTTGAAAGGGAACACATTGGTGTAAATGGAGTGCACAACGTGTTCATCTACAATATCCCTCACCTCATTCTAAAATGCCCTTCTAAAAGAAAGGGGCTATCATCTTCTTGGGAAGATGATGTTGTAATGAAGGGATTTGTGGCAGCCAATATTGGAGAAGTGGAACATGGCCTTGTAGGTGGCTTGCACATCCTTTCTTGGCCAAAAGATGTCTTGCTCTCTCAGTTGTAATATTTGCTTCATCTTGCTCTTTGATATAAAAGAGAGCTTGCTCGTTTGGCAACCCATATTTAGTCAAAGACAATTTTTTATTCCTTGGTTGACCATTGCACACAAGTGAGCTTTCACTTGACTATATGATATCTTATACTCATTATGACATTGACTACAACACTAAGGATAACCTCCCAAATGCTCAATTATCATGACATGTCACCAAAGAGGCTGCTCGGTAGCTACTCTAAACTATATCCTTACCTACATGTTTTAAAATAAACAAATATTAGGAAAATTGGAAAACAATGTAACCCTGGAAAATATAAAAAATAACAATTGAAAAAACAACAATGTAACCCTACAGGACATTAAAAATGAATAACAACAATTTCAAAAACAACAATGAAATGTTTAAAAAAAATTGTGGTGGCTTGAAAATTAAATTTTAAAAACTTACAAAAAACTTGCCTTTAATGATGAATCTATTTGATACAAGCTATTTGATCCAGATATAACCCTTCAAATATGCCTTTGTGATCCTTCAACACTCAAAAGAACTAGAAACCCTGAGCAATGACAAACGATGAATTTTGGAATGATGGGTAGGAGTGTTTGTGTTTTGTGTTTGTATGTCACCTTTTTAGGTTTTATTTTCAAGTTTTAAGGTTTTTTTCTTCCTTTTAAAAATGTATTTTTTTAGAACACTTTTTATAAGTGAAATCTGTATTTTGGGGGACAGTTACAACTAGGGTGCACCTGGGTTGCCCTGTGCACATCTCAAATGTACCCAAGGCATACATGAGTTCCCTTGGAGTCTTGGACACGCCCTAGGCATGCCTGAGGTGTACCCCTGGTCAGACATTGAGCCAGACTTGTTCAGGCCTGCTACAACATACCAGGTAACATAGGTTTCAAGTGTGATAAAAGATATAGTTTTGTCAAACTCAGATCCGTATGTACTTTAGCTCTTTATATGTCAAGCATGTTTTTTTGTGTTGATTCGTGTGATAGCCCACACAACTTAATCAATGCCTGGTAATTTTCCTTAAAAACTGAAATATTTGGGCTATTTTCCATTTTTGTGGGTGGCATGTCTTTGCAATTTGCTATTAAGATAGTTTCGATGAGTTCATTGAAACTTAAAGTTAAATGAATGATAGATCCTCCTATTTTTATTCATTAGGTCTATGCCTTGGAATTGTGTTAAATTTAATAATTGTCTGTTTGCATTTGCCTCAGACTTCAGCTCTCCTTGAATATTTTAATGTATATCTGAATCTTTTGTGCTCTTTAGGATACAGATGCACCCATTGTTGACATTGTGTAGCAATACATTAGGGTTAATCTATGAGAGATTCATGATAAGTGAAATTTATTTTTTCATTTTTTCCAAGTTGTATCTACAATGAATTTCAACTTTGTTGTTTTGTGCTCTTTAGGATACAGATGCACCCATTGTTGACATTGTGTAGCAATACATTAGGGTTAATCTATGAGAGATTCATGATGAGTGAAATTTATTTTTTCATTGTTTCCAAGGTGTATCTACAATGAATTTCAACTTTGTTGTTTGTTGATGTTTTTACAGTTATGAAGTGCTCCAAACGTTGGACAGAGACAAGCACAAGATAGAAGGACCCATTTACTACTATGTTTTCAACAGTCTGCTCTATTGTTTGCTTGTCCTACATATATATTGGTGGGTTTTGATTTACCGTATGCTTGTTAGGCAGATCGAGGCAAGAGGCAAGCTTGGAGATGATGTCAGATCAGGTATAGTTATGATATTTTGACTTGTGTTCATCTAATTCCATAGATCATGGTTCTTAACTTTTTGAGCCTTTGTACTATTGCTTGTTTAGATTCTGAAGGCGAGGACAAAGATGATTGAAAAATGACAAGTGCCATTGAAAAATTACCATGCTATCAAGTGGAATAATGACTTGAATGCATTGTTTGTTCAAGTGTCGACAACTATTTTATCCAAAGATTGGTGGAACTTCAAGCACAGGGTTGTTGAAATTCAATGTTGAATATGAACTGTAAGATTCCTTGTTGCAGGAGCTGGGTTGGATTTCAGATGTTGTAGTTAAATGATCATACCTTTATGTTACTCATAATTTATAATTATTAGGTCAACAGGCAGTGGATATTTGGCTCAGCATGTTTTCTGGATATTTGGTTAGGTTTGAGTGCAATCTAATTGTTTGTAGGAATTTTTTAACAAAGTGGAACTTTTTGGTAAACATTGGAATTGAGGTTGATTAATTGGGTATGCACACTACATGGTCCAGTCAATAACACAGAATAAGTAAATTTGTCATATAATAGAGGATTTCATGTGTCTTGCTAATTTCTCAACATACATGGTACAGTCACAATTGGCTATGCACACTACATGGTCCAGTCAATAACACAGTAAGTAAATTCGTCATATAATAAAGGATTTCATGTTTTTCTAATTTCTCAACATACATGGTACAGTCAAATTTCATGGAAGAAATAAATTCATCAGATCATCAAGATTTTTATGAATCTGGCTATTTTCTCAACCGAAGGTGTATGTTAAAGAAGATATGGACTGTTATTTCTTGTTTTGTTAAAACTTAAAACATGCCAAACAATTTTATGTCAGTAACTCTTGAAGTGGACTTTTTTTCACCATTGCACTCAACCTGATTGCAATACAGAATGGGTTGAACACCATTGTCTCTCAATTATTTATTTATTTACATTTAGCACAAGTTTTCATTTTTAGTGTGAGCCAATGATGTAAACTAACTTATAAAAATACATATTCTGATTTTTAAATTGAAAAATTAGTTAGAAAGCGCCTTAAGAATTTGTCCTAACAAATAAGAAATTATTTGCTCTTTTGGGAATGCCATTATACTGGAGAAATTGAGTACTTTGTGAGGATGTTATGAAACTAAGAAAATTGAGTACTTCCTGAGGATGTTAATAAACTGTATTTTATGCAGCTACTAAAATGCACTTCATCAATGGTGCAGCTTTTGGGAGGAAAAGGCAGTTGATGAAGTGCATATTGTTGTCTTCATATTCTGCCAATAATAGGCAAAGGAAACTTTAAATTGGTTGCAAGTAAGTACATGCACAAGAAATTCACACATACTTTTGAGACATTATATAAAGTGCTGAAGCATCCTCTTGATCAAGGTTATGCTGCTGGTGCTTATTGTGACAGGTTGCATCTTAGAATTTTTGACAAGAAAGAGCTTATTAGTAGGATTTTGTAGATCTAAAAAATATTTTTCTGCAAGGTGGTGTAGTTATGCAACATGATCTACCTATTGTGGAATAAGATTCTTCAAATTTAAAGAGCACTTGGAAGTTTTCTCAAGGTGTCTAACGACAACATTTCATGGAGATTCTGATTTATGTTCATCTTCATCTGGAAAAACACTGAACAGTTTCACATTATTTTTTTATCAAAGATAATTTTTTTTTTTGATTGGATAGAACTGGGGTACATAGATATTGGTATTTCTGCCCTTAAGCTGTTTGCAACATGTTTTTTTCTAAAGGGGTAAACGCTTTTGGCTTGGAGCTATGAACCGGCGACGTCACAAATAGGGGATCTCATCTCCAACATAATAGTTAACAATAAGACCCCAATGGGGTTTGAACCTTGGTGGCAAGAACAACACCACACTATGCCAATATCGGGCCCAAGCAATTTACAACATGCTGACTCTACATCTTGTTGTGACCTTTTCCACACATCACCCCATCCAAGATGGGGACCCCCTAATTTTTGCTCCATTCTGGTCTTTTGGCTTTGCGTCTCTCTCTCTCTGTTCCTTCTGTCTTTTCGGGGATGTCCCATCGTTTGACCCAGGTTAAAGTATTGATTAAGTCTGTGGAATTAGGGTTTTTTATCCTTCAGGCTTTTTAAGGTCAAACCAGGTTATCAAATTGGAATCTGAGCTTAGTACAACAATCACAAGGCTTCCAGCAAAGTCTCATTGAATTTTTATCGAATTCTGACAACTTACTATTTATAGTAAGTACTCAATCGGGGATTGTTTCAGTAGGATTTTGGAATTCTGTCAATTTCGACACATTCAGAACACATCAAGCTGCTTGCACGTAAATTTTGAGCCAGATCAGACAACTTGCTATTTTTAGTAGCTCAGGCTTCAGGAGCCATTTTCAGGGGTCAAACATATGATTCTTCATTGCATGTCCGGAGATTACTTCTAGGTTTCTCGAAACCTTCGCAACGATATAACATGCAAATTGAGACGATCACTTTCAGAGTTCAGGCTTCGGAGACTATTTTTAGGGTTTGCATGCAAAATTCTCTAACGCATGTCCGGATATTCCTTCTGGGTTTTTCGAGAGCTTCGCAACAGCGTGACATGCAAGCAGAGAAGATCAAGTTTCGAGGACTTAACTATTTTTGGCCAGTGCTCGCATGCAGATCAGTTTTCTGGGTTTTTCTGGGTTTCTTGAGATCCCACAGGCAATATGACATGCAAAATCATCCGGTAGTGGATGAGTCACTTTTCAGGAAGTTTTTATAAATAGCAGTTTCACCCCGGCCACCCAACACTTCAGTTCGGCGTACATAATGACATGCAGAAGAAACAAAGTCAAACGAAGATCGTTCGAGATACATGCAAGTCAAATTAGGGTTTCCACTTTTATAGGGGGTGAAATCCAGAAATGGCCAGAACGAAGCACCCCACCGACATCAACATACTTCAAGGTACCTGCTGGCGAAATTTGAGCGTAATCCGAGAACTTACTATTTTTAGTAAGTCAGGGCACGGCTATAAATAGCAGGTATGCACCCGAGGTTGGCATGAACACGACACTCAAGTTATCAAGATCGGGCATAGCAAGTTTCAGGTCAAACGAAGCTACTAAAGACAGACAACTTTGAAACTTACTATAAATAGCAAGTGGCTATAAATAGCAGGTCAGGGCAGAGGATTGGCAAAACAGGTTCACAAGGCAGAGAGTATCATATGGTGAAATTTTCAGGCAAAATGGAGCTATAGGGGTCGAAAATCAAGGGACTTTCTAAAAATAGTCTGACTTGCCCAGAATAGACGGTGAAGACGATGGCAGGCTAAAAAGTTTCTAAGGCACTCAAATGGAAGCACACCCATGAAAATGCGCCCTCAAGAGAAATAGAAGCTTGCACATGTAAATGCGCCCTCAAGGAAGGTGATGATATAAAAAAGTTTCTAAGTATGAAATGAAAGCCCACCCCCTTGAATGCGCCCTTGAGGTGAAAGCCACTCAAAAATATTTCTAAGTGTTGAAAATCTAAGCAAGGGGTCCCAAATGCGCCCAAGGTTGAAGATGGAGGTTGACATGGGAAAATGCGCCCTCACAGTTGAAATTCCTCCTCCATAGGTTGAATGCACCGACCATGAAGAATTCAAGTAAAATATTCTAAGGCACAAAGTGAAAGTAGCCTATCTAAAATGCGCCCAAGTTGAGAAGAAGTGGCTTCAAAATATTCTAAGGCATAAAGTGAAAGCTCCGCCATGCAAATGCGCCCTAGCCTAAAGGGAGATCAAGCAAACATAAAAAAAAATCTAAGGCGTGGCAAGTGAAAGCTTGCACTTCAAAATGCGCCCACCTTGCAAAAGGAAAATATGCTAAGGCATGAGATGGAAGCTAGACCTCTAGAATGTGCCCAAGTTGAGAGGAGGGTCATAAAAAATTCTAAGGCACGAAGTGAAAGCTTAGCATACCATTTGCACCCTCAAGTGAAAGCTCCACCACGCAAATGCGCCCCAGCGTAAAGGGAGATCAAGCAAACATAAAAAAAAATCTAAGGCGTGGCAAGTGAAAGTAGAGGCATTGAAATGTGCCCAGCAAGGGTTGTAATTTAAGAAAAAAGCCAAGGCAAAAATGAAAGTAAGACCCCTCAAATGCGCCCACTTTAGAGAATGAAATCTCCAAATGTCAAATGCGCCCATGAAATGAAGGTGGACATGGAAATTTGTGCCCTTAAGGTGAAACAAGATGACTTCAAATAGTTTCTAAGTGCCAAAGATAAAAGAAGACCTTCCAAAATGCGCCCTCCAGCAAAGGTAAAGTATAAAAACGCCTAAGGCATAAAAAATGGAAGCACATAGTGGGAAATGCGCCCAAGGTGGCAAGGTGGGATGGAGACCTTGGCGTGGGAAATATCTAGATAGTGGAGGTAAAATGAAGAGCGCCCAAGGTAAGTTGGCAAAATTTTAAAAAGAGAAAATTCTCTAAGGCATTTCTAAGGCAAAGTGAGAAATATGCCTAAGGAGGGAGGTATTGTTAAAACCTCCAGAGACAAGATCAAATGCACCTGGAAGCAAAGGAAATTCTTCAGGAAAATCAAGAAAATACTAAGGCAGGAAAAATGGAGATTACAGGCGTGGAATTCCTCCAGAATGAAAATGGAATAAACCTTAGTAATTTTTATTATTTTTCAAAAATAATAAAAATTAAACTTACCCCTTTGTCTGGATACACATGGAAATTATGATTTATGAGGGGAATTTTCTTCTGGGTATTGGACATTTCCAATTAGGAGATGGTTTAAAACTCTTCCACGCCTTGTTCGTGTTGTTTCGACAAGGATTTTGGCCTGGCACCCGCTCAACAAAGTTCCTAAGGCTAAGATGGATAAATTTTCTAAGGTATGGAAAAGGAAAGCAGAGGAGGTCAAGTGCACCCAAGCTTAGGACGAGTGGAATTTTATCTAAGTCACCAAGCTCCTAAAAGAAGGTGGGCAAGGCAAGTGAATGAAATTGCTAATGCAGGAGGATGAAAACAACAGGATGGGATGCGCCCTGGCACGATGGGCCCATGATAAAAGTTTGCTAGAAAATGATGAATTTTATCAGACATCAAGTAGACCTTGGAAGTCAGAACGTGGGAATAAGGTAAGCAAAATGAATTTAGATTATAAAGTGTTCTGATGCTCTTCTTTTGTTTTGCAGGATGAACGCTAAAGCCAAGGCATGAGGATTTGATGAAGCTGGACAACGTTGCAACTTTGGAAAGAGGAAATGGCAGTGAAAATTTGGCTAAGGCATTAAGGACGTGATGCAAAAGAAGCTAAGTGCGCCCAAGGCAGTGAGCTGAAGAAATATGAAAGTTACAAATACATCTAGGAATTGAAACGACTGAGCAGACGAACTCTAGAGACAATCTTAGGGACTCTTTTACCCTCGTCCTAGCACAACAGAATTGGCAGGCAGAACAGTGGGAATGCATTTCTGGACGAGAATCTTCTAGAAGAAGATAATGGGAATTAATGGCAGATAATGGTTCCTGCAGAGGAGTGGAGAATATTCTGTGCATTCATTGCCCCACTCCTCTCTGTGGTAGTTTTTAGGGCAAAAACCCTAATTAGGGCGTAAATGGCTCAATCTCAGCCCTTCATTGTAATTCAATCTGAACTGTCCGTTGGACTGGGCCAACTATAAAAGGGGCATCCCCCCTCATTTGTAATCTATTAGATGTAGATGTTAGATTGGATCAAGAAATCAGAGAGTAGAGAAAATAGAAGTTAGAATAGTTAGAGAGTTAGCTTAGAAGATAGCTTAGTTTGAAAAGGAAGGAAAACTTTCCCTTTGAAAGTTTTGTAAATGGTTGTTGTGAACACTTTTCATAATACAAAGGTTTATCATTGCATGGTGGTTCTATCTTTTATTGTGAATAGCTAGCAAGGCCTTTTCGTCTTTCCAATTCAGATTGATAGAGTAGAGTAGACTTTATTTTATGCAAGTAGTTGTTAATTGTGGAGTGTGGCGCTTTGGTTTGAGCATATCTTCTTTCATCCATACCACTAGCGGGCTTGCTGATGGTAAGTCCGCCCTGCGTGGTCAACTGGAATATCAGTACCTAACTTCGGTTGCGATTCGTGTGTTCACTTGCATTGTTGTGACGGAGTGCACATGTTGAATCACAATTTGAATATCTTTTATCATCCTTTGAAGATTGCACCGACTTCGTAGAGGTTGTCCGAAGGGAGGCAAAGCAAAGTCTGGTCTGAAGATTGTTTAAGCCGATCCTTGTCCTCTACCCTTTAGGAGTAGATGGTAGCATCTCTAATCCTTATATCCTTTTATATTCAGCATTATCCGGTTAGTTTAAGAACTTGAGCGTCGTCGACAAATCTCCTGAAATTTGAGAATCCTTTCTTCTGAATGAGCAACTCACGTAAGTCCCCTTGGAATACCTAGCATATTCACATCAACCAACTGAGTCTATTCGCAATAAAAGGAACCTTGGAGTTGAACGCATGAACTTTCACGCAATCTTAGCATGCGGAATACTTTGATCAAGAGAGAATAGAGTGACCGTTGGACATTTTATTCTGTGTTGGTGTTGTCATAAAAAACACGTCAACAGAATTGGCGCTAGAAGGAGGGCACTACTTTTTATAGTGAAGCAAAAGGAATTATAAAAGTATAATGTACCAAGATGGTGCTACCTCATAGAGAGATATTTCCGGTGTTGCAGCCAAATTTGGGATTCAACAACGATCAGGAAGATATTCTTTCAGGATTGAACAACCTCGCGTGGAGAACAAAGAGAAGTGCAGTTGAGTACATGCAGATGAGCTTTGTGTTGCAAGAAGAAGAAGAAAAAGCTATCAAGATCCAAGTTGCTATTGAAAGAGATTTGTTGAATCAAAGACAGCCACTTGCTCCCGTGCGTCGCCAGTAAAAGAAGCAGCTCCACCCTGGATCGCATCAGTTCTTTCTCGCCGGATAAGTTGAAAAGAATTTTGAGGTCTGCATCCAGTTCAGCCAAGGAACTTGTAGAGCTAGAGCTACCTACCAGAACAAGGAAGAAGAAAGGTACTCGATCAGACGGGGAAGTTCCCTCAAGCGAGGAAATTTTATCAAAGGAAGAAGCTCAATCAAGTGAAGAAGCAGTGAGCGGTGAAGAAGTCTCAAGCTTATTCAGAACTCCGCCTAGCATTTCAAGGTTTGCCCAACAAGGACCTGCACGAGACATCATGCCAGTAGCAATTCAATAGCAGCAACCAGTTCAAGTTACGCCCGTTGTTGTTCAGCAGCAACCAGGTCAAACAGCTATATATCGAAGGCGACTAGCAATGGCTCAGCCAGTTGCAAACGGTGCTACTTGGTTGGTTACCAACCCATCTCCGTTGGAATTTGCCGACTATCACGACATGCCAAAGAACCCGGAGAGTTTTTGCTCCAAATTCCACGTCCAAGATGTGAACCGCACTGCTGAGGATCACATCAAAATGTTTGAGGACCACCTACGCAATAGACATATTGCATATGCTGATGTGGCTTGCAGGTTATTCCCCTATTCTTTGGGAGAAGAGGCCCATTATTGGTTCATACATTTTCCAGTCGATTCAATCAGAACATGGGAGCAGATGAAGACGACCTTCATCGGAAAGTTTGGTATTCCCATCACTCCCGCGGAATTGTTCAGACAGTTTGTGGAAGTAAGGAGGCAAGAAAAAGAGCTCATTCATGTGTTTAACAATAGATTCCAGAAGGCTCTCACAAGATTACAAACTCCTTACACTATCACGGATGCTAGGGAGAATTACTACGCCGCTTTGGATCCCTTAACTGCAATGTTTGTGAGAGAAGCTCACCCCACTCCCGCCGGTATGAACTTAGCTTATGCTAAGGCAATTGAAGTGAGCCAGAACATGGGACAAAATACAACTAGTCCCTCACTATACACTGGCTTAAGTTCTACGAGTGATTAGATACAAACCTGGAATCAACAAGTTCCAGCATTGAATCCAATTCCACAACCAGCTTACCAGGCAACCGCGCCATCAAATTAGTTGGTTCTTCACCCTGGAGTACCTTCATCTCTAGCATCGGTCGCACAACCTGTTTATCTACAGAACACAGTACCACCGACACAGACTCAAGAGGAAAGAGATGAAATAAAAGGTCTGGTGGAACAAGTAAAAAAGCTGTCAACTGAGGTGACATACCTCAGGAATCAAAATAATCAGATTCAAGCCATGCAAAGAAACAATCAAGCACACCAAGCTGCTAACCGAGGATATCAGAATAATCCTCCGAATCATCACCACGATGCCCATCAAGGATACAATTAGGAGAACAATCATGGGTATAGAAACAATAATCAAGGGTTCCAAAAGAGATCCTGGAATATAGGGCCCAATAACGGAGGAGTCCTTTCACCATTGGACAACCTGCCGCCTCCTGAGAACCGTCCTGCAGACAGAGTATATCTGGCAGAAGCCACCTTGTCAGGATGGTGTAGATTACACAATACTGATTAGCACTCTGAGCTTCAGTGCCATGAGTTTCAAGTTGCCGCCGAAATTTTTCGAGAAGTGAAGAACACAGAACCGACAGAGAATCCTCCAGTTACGGGGTATGAAATAGTTCCAGCACCCCGATATTATCAGGCCTTGATCTTGGAAGACTTCAAGTTTCCACCTGAATTCCAAAGTTATACACCTCCGTTGGTAAATCAGAGATTTCCACCAACTTCGGCAAATGGTCCCGTGGGGACGCCAGAGGCTCAAGCGCCTTCAGAGGCTCATGCCACGTACGCATCACCAGATGAGCCCCTAAGCAAAGACGGTTATAGTTTTCCGCCTCTTAACAATAGTGTCTTGGTGGAAGGAGTTAGAGAGCTACAAGCTCTCCAGACCACTGGAAATGGTCCCCCTAAAGTGTATCAAAGGGGTTATCCTCAAAGGGAACCGTTGACCTCGTCAACGCCACCAAATAACTTTACGACACCGCCGCATCCCAATGCGAGCAACATGCCGGTTGCACCGAAAGACTCTCCGGAGTATAGGCAACAGGGACCCACGCAAGCAATATCAAATGGACCACAAATGCCTCAGCAACCAGTTTACCAGTTAGTCCGAGGACAAAAGGAGAATTCTCCTAGAGAGGATATAAAGAAGCTGAGTTCCTTTGTTTTGGAGGAATTTAAGAAGATGAAGGTCAGTTTACCACTCTATGAGTTGATGAAGGTCCAAGAAGTACGAGACACTCTTCTGGGGACATTGACTGAAACCACCACTGGGAGGAGTACTTCACAAGAGGCACCCAATGTGCCAAGAACCCCCCAGGCTGTTATGCAGCCTCGTCCAGCACATAACACAAATGTCGTGCAAAATGTGCCACAAGCACCTTATAATTCATGGGAGGCACCACAATGGCCTCAAAACTTCGAAGGCATGGTATTATATTTTGCAAGCACTCCTGGAAAGATCGAGGCTGAGATAGGTTCTCAGCCTGATGATGCTGTGAAGCAAAGGTAGAATATAAGGGATGCGACCCAAGGCAGGCAAGTCCAGCCGGACAAGAAAGATGAAAGGAAAAATGAAGTAGCAGATGAGAGAAGAAAACCAGTGGTGTTTTATCAAGGGAAAGACGAACCAGCCCCATTCTTGGTTTCAGTCAGAATATTCGGAAAAATGCTACACAATTGTTTGATTGATTCCGGAGCTTCGAGCAACGTCATGCCTTTGAAGGTATGTGAAAGGTTAGGCCTAGTCCCACTCCACACCAACAAGAAGGTGACTCAACTAGATAAAACTGAAGTTCCCGTTGTTGGGGAACTAAACGACATTCACATGCAGCTAGCCATGGATCCTAGAATCCAAAGCCATATTGATATTTCCGTTGTAGACATACCAGATGGGTATGGCATGCTGCTTAGCAGAGACTAGTGCCGAAAGTTGAACGAGTATATCGCCACCGACTTTTCTCACATGTGGTTGCCTTGGAGGGGAATCCTTAACCAGATAAGAGTGGAGAGTACGCCACGACTCAGGTTGATGATCACCGAGTATGGTGATAATAATGAAGTATTGTTTGCAGAGGCTGATTTGGGCTCATACAAGCCAGTCAAGCAAGAGGTCCTCATGTTGCAGAGTGTAAATCAAGAGAAACCCTTGGAAGGTACGCCCTCCTCTACTGAAGTATTGATTGAAGATGACTCAAGCGATGGTGAGGGGATGTTTGAAAATTTTAGAAACTTTGTGCTAAGAAGCGTCAAGCAAAGGACGGAATCAAGGAAGAATGTTTCCATCAGCAGTATGTTAATGCCCAATTGGTGCAGGATCCATGAAGCGTTCCATCTAGAATTCACATGCGCCATGTGCAAAATGGTCATAGAACAAGTTTCAAAGAGAATTCCACAAGTCTCTCTAGTAGAAGAACTAGAAAAAGCAAATGAGAGAAAAGACTCCCTGATGAAGGAATGGGTAGAAAGTGAGAAGATTAAGCCCGCAGTGGAAAAGAATAATCTCGTGACCTATAGCAATCACATAGGAGATCAAGTATGGACTTTGAGATTTGATGGGTCAAAGTCTAACAAAGGGAATGGAGCAGGGTTTGAACTCATCAACCCCAAGGGAGAGGCATGTCTAGGTGCTTGCAAGCTCCAGTGCCCTTGCACCAACAATGTTACCGAATATGAATCTTTGATTCATGGGTTAATCCTGGCAATAGAGAAAGGTGCCAAAATTGTGCATGCCATTGGAGATTCCAACATAGTGGTCCGCCAAGTAAGAAAACAGTATGCTTGCCACGACAAGAGATTGGGCCGTTACCGGAACAGAGTCTGGGACTTGATCAAAAGCTTCGATGCATTCAATATCAAGCAAGTATATAGAGCTAAAAAACCAGTGGCAAATTCCCGCGCACAGGCGGCCAGTTCACTAGAGCCACTAGAGTTGGAGGGTCTAAAGAAGTTCACGGTAGAGTTAATCTCTACACCTTCAATTCCAGATAATATAAAGAATTTCTAGGTATTTGATGATGATAAGCAGATTTTGGAATTCTTGACAAACTCGGGGGTATTTGAAGCACAGATTATAGACGAAGAGGAAACCGAGGAAGCGGAATTTGACACCAAAGGGATCTTAAATTTAAAGACAAATGTCATTCCTAGGGGCATGCTTGAGTTAGAAAGACTCTTTGACCCCGATAAATTGAGCAGAAATCAGGGCACTCAAGGAAATGAGTGCGAGACAATCAACTTGGGAACAGATGAGAAAGTAAAGAATGTATTTGTGGGTAAGGTTTGTACCCCAAACGAAAGAGAAGGAATAGTGCAAGCGTTGAGAGAGTTCTCTGATGTGGTAGCCTGGGGCTACGAGGACTTGAAGACATACGACACCACCTTGATCACGCACACAATCTCGTTGAAGCCGAGAAATAAACCATTCAGGCAAAGGCAAAGGCCGGTGAACCCGCTGCTAGAACCATTGATATATCAGGAGGTAAGAAAACTCCTCTCAGCTAGAATCATTTTCCCAATAAGGCACTCAACGTGGGTCGCCAATCTGGTACCTGTCAGAAAGAAAAATGGAGAGATAAGGTTGTGTGTTGACTTCCGCAACCTAAATAGAGCGCCTGAGAAGGACAACTATCCCTTGCCCTCACTAGATGAGGTGTTGCAAATTGTGAATGGTTCCCAAATGATGTCCTTCTTGGACGGTTACTCAGGATACAACCAGGTGATGGTTGAAGAGGCAGATAGACTGAAAACAACTTTCACCACCAAGTGGGGGACTTTTGCTTACAGGAGAATGCCTTTTGGCTTAATCAACGCCGGGGCCACATTTCAATGGGATATGGACATCGCTTTCCGAGACTTAGTCGGAAAGTGCATTATTATATACATGGACGACCTTACCTTGTTCTCCAAGAAGAGGGAAAATCATGTTGAAGACTTGAGGAAGATTTTCTAGAGATGCAAAAGGTTTGGTATTTCTCTCAATTCCAAGAAGTGCGTGTTCGGAGTCACTGAAGGCAAATTGTTAGGACATGTCCTTTCAGAATAGGGCATATCGATTGACCCATACCGCATCGAAGCAATTTCAAAGATTGGCATGCCAGGGAGTCAAAAAGAGTTGAGGTCCTTCTTTGGAAAGATTAATTTTGTGAGAAAATTCATAACTGGGTTCGCCGAGATTGTCAGACCACTAAATGAGATGTTGAAGAAAGATGCGAAGATAGAATGGACCCCTCAAACAAGGAAAGCGTTTGAGGAAATCAAACAAGCAATAGTGGATGCTCCGGTACTAGTCAGTCCGGACTACTCAAAGCCGTTCTACTTATACTCTTTTGCTTCAGAGCACACCTGTGCAGCGGTACTGACCCAGAGAACTGAGGAGAAAGATGAGCACCCAATTGCTTTTATGAGTGCACCATTGAAAGAGGCAGAATTAAGATATCCAAACGTGGAGAAGCAAGCTTATGCTCTAGTAAAAGCAGCTAAGAAGTTCAGGCACTACATCCTAAGGAGCAAAGTCCATGCAATAGTTCCAGACGCCACGGTGAAAACATTGTTAATGCAGAATGAACTAGGAGAAAGAAGAGGCAAGTGGGTCGCCACTTTGCAAGAGTATGATATGGAAATACAGCCCATGAAGTTAGTCCGGGGGCAAGCCTTGGCGCAAACAATTGCAATGGCAGGACCTGGATTAGTGCAACAAACGTATGTGCTGGAAGAAGTATCCCTAGGAGAGTGGTACGATGACACTGTTTACTACTTGTTGAATCACAGGTGTCCTTTGCATTTGAATCCCGTACAAAGAAGGGCTTTAAGAATGAAGAGCCAGAGGTTCATGCTGCAGGGATCAGTACTTTATAGGAGAAATCACGAAGGTATCTATCTGAGATGTGTTGGAAAAGGAGAAACTAAGCAGCTTATGGAGCATTTCCACGAGAAATTTGGAATAGGTCACGGAGGTGGTTTGGCCACAGCTCATCAAATTTCAAGGGCTAGGTATTATTGGCCCACACTTTTTAAAGATGCTTATGAGCATGTGAAGACTTGCCACATTTGTCAGACAACTGCATACAGAGAGAAGAATCCGGCTATGCCCTTGCAGCCAGTGATTGAAGTTAGGCCGTTTGCCAAGTGGGGGTTGGACTTTATTGGAATGATTAACCCACCGTCCTTGGCACAGCACAGGTACATACTGACAGCTATAGACTATTGCACCAGATGGACAGAGGCTCAAGCTCTCAAGCTTTGCACAATAGATGTGGTCATTAAGTTCCTCGAAGAAAATATTGTTACAAGGTTTGGATGTCCACACGCTTTGGTGTGCGACAATGGCCCCGCCTTTTCATCACTAAAGTTTTCAAACTGGGCATTTGAGTATGGGATTGCATTGAAGTTCTCATCCAATTAGTATCCGCAGGGGAATGGACTCGCGGAGTCCACAAATAAGAATTTGCTGAATGCTATCAAGAAACTGTTGGATAAGAACCCCAAGGATTGGCACACACAGCTGAGATTTGCCTTGTGGGCAGACAAGACTAGAACAAAGAATTCTTTGGGAACGTCTCCTTACCATTTAGTGTATGGGAAAGACCTCGTCTTCCCAGTGCAGTTGAGGATTCCAACTCTTCAGTTCATTCAGGAGTATCTCGAAGGAGAAGACAGAGTTCAAGTTAGGTTATCCCAATTGATGCACTTGGAGGAGAAAAGAGATGAAGCATTGGAAAATCTAGCCAAGCATCAAGGAGTTGTGAAGAGATGGTTCGGCAAGCAGGCCAGGATCAAGGCCTTCAGGATTTCGGACTTGGTTTTATGTTGGGACAGGGCCCATGAGAGAAAAGGTGATCATGATAAGTTCGACAAATTGTGGTTGGGCCCGTATCAGATTTCTGAGATCCTGGGAGATAATGCATTTAGATTGAAAACGCTAACAGGAGAGGACATCCCATTGCCAGTCAATGGGCAGTTCCTCAAGCATTATTTCCAAGCGTAGGTTCCCTCCTGGATCCTACTTTGTACATAGTAGATTAGGTTGTTTTGTTTCCCGCTTCCCCTTTTGGTTTTGGTTTTGGTTTGTTGCCCTTTGGTTTTTTGGTTTTGGTGTTTCTTCCCTTGAGTTGTCCGCTCAAGTGGTTTTGGTTTGGGTTCAAAATGGACTTGAGTTTTGGGGTCTCCCGTTGCGTATGGGGGTGATGATGTTTCTTCACAGTTTGGTCTACTTCCATGGGGATTTTCTTTTATGAATTTATGCAAATGATAAATGCCAAGGTTGTTTTCCTCTTATTATCATCCGGTTTCATATAAGCTCGACTCAGAAGGTTAATCAGTTATTGTGTCCTAACACATGAGTCTGAGATTATTGTGTCTTATTTGTTCAAACAAGCTACTTTGAGTCATTTTGATTTCTTGGGAGAGGTTACGGCGCGTGAAAATTTTACATCTTGCTTCAGCGCCACTGCAATTCTCAAACCCATTGGTAGCTTCATTGCTTGCCAACCAATGATGGAATTGACGGAAAATCAAAAAGAGAAAACATGCTAAAAGAGAAATGTCAAAAGAGAGAAAATGAAAGAAAAGTTGTACTTAAAACATTGGTTTGGGAACAAACAGATAACTCCACTGGGGCTATGGAAGCCTGACTGGCAATGGAGCAATATTCGTGAGAATTGTAGCGACAACCTCGTCGGGGCTATAGACGCCTGACTGGCAGCGAGGCAATGTCTAGGATGCTTTTGAAGTTAAGATACTTTTATAACTTGCCATAGTCAATCTCGGGAGTCAAGATGGTTTAGAGATGAGATAAATGCATATGTTCAAGAGATCTCGGACGAAGGTGTTTTGACCCAATATCGGATTTTTTCTCCCCTTTTGGGTAAGTATCCTTTCTGTATGATGGTCAGAGGGGATTCATCAAGGTTTAATTTTCAAAGTGTTTTTCAACACTTTCCCGTGGAGTCGCCAGATGTTGTGACCTTTTCCACACATCACCCCATCCAAGATGAGGACCCCCTAATTTTTGCTCCATTCTGGTCTTTTGGATTTGGTCTCTCTCTCTCTAGTCCTTCTGTCTTTTCGGGGATGTCCCATCGTTTGACCCAGGTTAAAGTATTGATTAAGTCTGTGGAATTAGGGTTTTTTATCCTTCGAGCTTTTTAAGGTCAAACCAGGTTATCAAATTGGAATCTGAGCTTAGTACAACAATCACAAGGCTTCCAGCAAAGTCTCACTGAATTTTTATCGAATTCTGACAACTTACTATTTATAGTAAGTACTCAATCAGGGACTGTTTCAGCAGGATTTTGGAATTCTGTCAACTTCGACACATTCAGAACACATCAAGCTGCTTGCACGTAAATTTTGAGCCAGATCAGACAACTTGCTATTTTTAGCAGTTCAAGCTTCAGGAGCCATTTTCAGGGGTCAAACATATGATTCTTCATTGCATGTCCGGAGATTACTTCTGGGCTTCTCGAAACCTTCGCAACGATATAACATGCAAACCGAGACAATCACTTTCAGAGTTCAGGCTTCAGAGGCTATTTTTAGGGTTTGCATGCAAAATTCTCTAACGCATGTCCAGATATTCCTTCTGGGATTTTCGAGAGCTTCGCAACAGTGTGACATGCAAGCAGAGAAGATCAAGTTTCGAGGACTTACTATTTTTTGCCAGTGCCCGCATGCAGACCAGTTTTTTGGGTTTTTTTGGGTTTCTTGAGATCCCACAGGCAATATGACATGCAAAATCATCCGGCAGTGGATGAGTCATTTTTCAAGAAGTTTCTAAAAATAGCAGTTTCACCCTAGCCACCCAACACTTCAGTTCGGCGTACATAATGACATGCAGAAGAAACAAAGTCAAACGAAGACCGTTCGGGATACATGCAAGTCAAATTAGGGTTTCCACTTTTATAGGGGGTGAAATCTAGAAATGGCCAAAACGAAGCACCCCACCGACATCAGCATACTTCAAGGTACCTGTTGGCGAAATTTGAGCGTAATTCGAGAACTTACTATTTTTAGTAAGTCAGGGCACGGCTATAAATAGCAGGTATGCACCCGAGGTTGGCATGAACACGACACTCAAGTTATTAGGATTGGGCATAGCAAGTTTCAGGTCAAATAGAGCTACTAAAGACAGGCAACTTTGAAACTTACTATAAATAGCAGGTCAGGGCAGAGGACTGGCAAAACAGGTTCACAAGGCAGAGAGTATCATATGGTGAAATTTTCAGGCAAAACGGAGCTATAGGGGTCGAAAATCAAGGGACTTTCTAAAAATAGCCTGACTTGCCCAAAATAGATGGTGAAGACGATGGCAGGCTAGAAAGTTTCTAAGGCACTCAAATGGAAGCACACCCATGAAAATGCGCCCTCAAGAGAAATAGAAGCTTGCACATGTAAATGCGCCCTCAAGGAAGGTGATGATATAAAAAAGTTTCTAAGTATGAAATGAAAGCCCACCCACTTGAATGCGCCCTTGAGGTGAAAGCCACTCAAAAATATTTCTAAGTGTTGAAAATCTAAGCAAGGGGTCCCAAATGCGCCCAAGGTTGAAGATGGAGGTTGACATGGGAAAATGCGCCCTCACAGTTGAAATTCCTCCTCCATAGGTTGAATGCATCGACCATGAAGAATTCAAGTAAAATATTCTAAGGCACAAAGTGAAAGTAGCCTATCTAAAATGCGCCCAAGTCAAGAAGAAGTGGCTTCAAAATATTCTAAGGCATAAAGTGAAAGCTCCGCCATGCAAATGCGCCCCAGCCTAAAGGGAGATCAAGCAAACATAAAAAAAAATCTAAGGCGTGGCAAGTGAAAGCTTGCACTTCAAAATGCACCCACCTTGCAAAAGGAAAATATGCTAAGGCATGAGATGGAAGCTAGACCTCTAGAATGCGCCCAAGTTGAGAGGAGGGTCATAAAAAATTCTAAGGCACGAAGTGAAAGCTTAGCATACCATTTGCACCCTCAAGTGAAAGCTCCACCACGCAAATGCGCCCCAGCCTAAAGGGAGATCAAGCAAACATAAAAAAAAATCTAAGGCGTGGCAAGTGAAAGTAGAGGCATTGAAATGCGCCCCATGTGAAATGTGCCCAGCAAGGGTTGTAATTTAAGAAAAATGCCAAGGCAAAAATGAAAGTAAGACCCCTCAAATGCGCCCACTTTAGAGAATGAAATCTCCAAATGTCAAATGCGCCCATGAAATGAAGGTGGACATGGAAATTTGCGCCCTCAAGATGAAACAAGATGACTTCAAATAGTTTCTAAGTGCCAAAGATAAAAGAAGACCTTCCAAAATGCGCCCTCCAGCAAAGGTAAAGTATAAAAACGCCTAAGGCATAAAAAATGGAAGCACATAGTGGGAAATGCGCCCAAGGTGGCAAGGTGGGATGGAGACCTTGGCGTGGGAAATATCTAGATAGTGGAGGTAAAATGAAGAGCGCCCAAGGTAAGTTGGCAAAATTTTAAAAAGAGAAAATTCTCTAAGGCATTTCTAAGGCAAAGTGAGAAATACGCCTAAGGAGGGAGGTATTGTTAAAACCTCCAGAGACAAGATCAAATGCACCTAGAAGCAAAGGAAATTCTTCAGGAAAATCAAGAAAATACTAAGGCAGGAAAAATGGAGATTACAAGCGTGGAATTCCTCCAGAATGAAAATGGAATAAACCTTAGTAATTTTTATTATTTTTCAAAAATAATAAAAATTAAACTTACCCCTTCGTCTGGATACACATGGAAATTATGATTTATGAGGGGAATTTTCTTCTGGGTATTGGACATTTCCAATTAGGAGATGGTTTAAAACTCTTCCACGCCTTGTTCGTGTTGTTTCGACAAGGATTTTGGCCTGGCACCCGCTCAACAAAGTTCCTAAGGCTCAGATGGATAAATTTTCTAAGGTATGGAAAAGGAAAGCAGAGGAGATCAAGTGCACCCAAGCTCAGGACGAGTGGAATTTTATCTAAGTCACCAAGCTCCTAAAAGAAGGTGGGCAAGGCAAGTGAATGAAATTGCTAATGCAGGAGGATGAAAACAACAGGATGGGATGCGCCCTGGCACGATGGGCCCATGATAAAAGTTTGCTAGAAAATGATGAATTTTATCAGACATCAAGTAGACCTTGGAAGTCAGAACGTGGGAATAAGGTAAGCAAAATGAATTTAGATTATAAAGTGTTCTGATGCTCTTCTTTTGTTTTGCAAGATGAACGTTGAAGCCAAGGCATGAGGATTTGATGAAGCTGGACAATGTTGCAACTTTGGAAAGAGGAAATGGTAGTGAAAATTTGGCTAAGGCATTAAGGACGTGATGCAAAAGAAGCTAAGTGCGCCCAAGGCAGTGAGCTGAAGAAATATGAAAGTTACAAATACATCCAGGAATTGAAACGACTGAGCAGACGAACTCTAGAGACAATCTTAGGGACTCTTTTACCCTCGTCCTAGCACAACAGAATTGGCAGGCAGAACAGTGGGAACGCATTTCTGGACGAGAATCTTCTAGAAGAAGATAATGGGAATTAATGGCAGATAATGGTTCCTGCAGAGGAGTGGAGAATATTCTGTGCATTCATTGCCCCACTCCTCTCTATGGCAGTTTTTAGGGCAAAAACCCTAATTAGGGCGTAAATGGCTCAATCTTAGCCCTTCATTGTAATTCAATCTGAACCGTCCGTTAGACTAGGCCAACTATAAAAGGGGTATCCCCCCTCATTTGTAATCTATTAGATGTAGATGTTAGATTAGATCAAGAAATCAGAGAGTAGAGAAAATAGAAGTTAGAATAGTTAAAGAGTTAGCTTAGAAGATAGCTTAGTTTGAAAAGGAAGGGAAATTTTCCCTTTTAAATTTTTTTAAATGGTTGTTGTGAACACTTTTCATAATACAAAGGTTTATCATTGCATGGTGGTTTTATCTTTTATTGTGAATAGCTAGCAAGGCCTTTTCGTCTTTCCAATTCAAATTGATAGAGTAGAGTAGACTTTATTTTATGCAAGTAGTTGTTAATTGTGGAGTGTGGCGCTTTGGTTTGAGCATATCTTCTTTCATCCATACCACTAGCGGGCTTGCTGATGGTAAGTCCGCCCTGCGTGGTCAACTGGAATATCAGTACCTAACTTCGATTGCGATTCATGTGTTCACTTGCATCGTTGTGACGAAGTGCACATGTTGAATCACAATTTGAATATCTTTTATCATCCTTTGAAGATTGCACCAACTTCGTAGAGGTTGTCCGAAGGGAGGCAAAGCAAAGTCTAGTATGAAGATTGTTTAAGCCGATCCTCGTCCTCCACCCTTTAGGAGTAGATGGTAGCATCTCTAATCCTTATATCCTTTTATATTCAGCATTATCCGGTTAGTTTAAGAACCTGAGCGTCATCGACAAATCTCCTAAAATTTTAGAATCCTTTCTTCTGAATGAGCAACTCACGTAAGTCCCCTTGAAATACCCAGCATATTCACATCAACCAACTGAGTCTATTCGTAATAAAAGGAACCTTGGAGTTGAATGCATGAACTTTCACGCAATCTTAGCATGCGGAATACTTTGATCAAGAGAGAATAGAGTGACCGTTGGACATTTTATTCTGTGTTGGTATTGTACTTGGCCTTGCCCCAACTTGTAATATCCTTTGCCCAATCTGACCTTAGATTTATGATGAAACCTTCAAGGAATATTGTCAAACACTTGTCTTGTAAAGTGGAGGTTTGCAGTTTTGTTTGTTTCAGTTTGCTTGATGTTGTATAATTGATCAAAATATATTGCAATGACTTGGAAAGTAACACTAAATGACTGAAATGTAAACTAGCATGAAATGCAGATGTAGTTTTGTATTTTCAGATGCAATAGAAGACTTAGATCATGCAAAATCTACTCCTACAACCAATGGACATTTCATCAAACAATTGACATACAGACTATAAGATGATCATAAATGAATATTACAATGAATATGAGACCAGCAACTTATAACTCCATTGATTGAATGCAAACCCAAGTACATGTCAATATGCCAAGACTCTTGGCTTACAATGAGAAACTAATACAATGCCCAAATCTGATTACAATGTTCCTCTACAACAACATGCTAAATATAATGAAATGACAATGCAACTACTCCCATTTACAATGCCAAATGTCGCTGATTAAGTCAGCAAAGAAAGCTATGATAGAATGATGAATCTAATGCAATTGACATTTTGTAGAAGAACCTGGAAATATGATGGCTGCCTTGACAAATTGGTTCGATTATCTCAATGCCCAATGAATATGCCTCCAAACAAGCAACGCCTAGCCTCCTTATCCCTTGGCAATGCTTCTTGAATTTTATTAGATTTTATTTATCCTCCTAGCTAAAAATCGCACCTCTAGCTTGGCCGCCCCTGTTATCTATGATCAGACCACTGAAAATAAATTATAGATGCCACAATTCCCCTTCAAAATGCCTGTAACACCATCTCAATCTTCCCTAGAATGCAACACTGCAATCCTCTTGAAGAATCAATGCCAAATGGAGGAGATATGTGCAAAATTGTGGCTCTCTCCAGCTGATAAAGGTGACTGTAAATGTCTGATATAAACTCTGATTGTGCAAGATATAATCTCCACCTCCTAAAGCAAAATTGATGAAGACTCAATACATCAAAATGTCTCCAGCAAATCCTCAAATCGAGCTAATCCAAAATTGGCCTTTGGCCACAAATTTTGAATCAATGAAAGGACTGGTATAGCCTCTCCAACCTGCAATCCTTTGGAGGATATTTCACCACCTTAGTTATGCCAATCTAAGGGAGTTATCGTTCCCAAAGACCAAGTAGACAACCTGTAGAAACCCTTGGCTCCACAATTGAACTTCTCAAGTGCAAATGACAAATATTGGATGATTGAGAAGCAAGCCCTCACCCTCTAATTATACTTTTTCTCCTCAAGAGGTCAACCCTTCTAGAAACTTCTAATAATTCATTAATAATTTATCTTTTTATTTGCACTTTATAATAATATCAAATTATAACTTATAATCCATAAAGTGCAAACATAATGTCATAACATAGCATAAGATTTCCTGAAATAGAAACATCTATAATAATCATAGGAAAACCTCTAAGTAGCCATTGAATCCACGAAAGGATCCAATCACTGACTTGGTAACTGCCATGAAGACCCTCAAATCATGCCCTATTAGCCTACGAGGGCCACTGATAGGCTAATCCAACCACAAACAACATCAGGCTAAAAAAGGGGACATTATAGTCCACCCTCCCTGAAATTGCTTGTCCCCAAGCAATCTCGGCTGCAAAGACAATTCTCCCACACCTAGATTCCAAGGGAAGGTTTGTGTAATGTCCATGTCATTATCAAACAACTCCTGTAACACTAGCTCAACCAACTGAATCTGCTGAGCCAACTCAATCTCATCATCAAGTGTCACATGAGTATAAGCCTCAAGAGGTAGCAAGTAAAGAGACTGACCATACTTACTTCCAATCTCTGCGCAAGGTAGGCTATCAAACAAATTATCCATCACATGTGCCATTGAACTGTGCATCTGAAATAAATCATATACATGAGGATCAAATGTAAAGTTGTACGCACTCCTCACCATCTACACCTCTAAAATCTCCTCTACGAGTCCTGTTTGAAATCCTGATACACTGGAAGGATCCGAAACGACACTATCACTTTTCAACTTGGGTATGGGATCAAGAGAGTGATCGACCTCTAAATCGTAGAGTGGATTATCATATAACCATGTAGCATCTACCTCAAACAAGGGGTTGTCGATCATCTCACACACCTCTTGAATCACCTCCTTCTTCTTCATCCTGTCCATGCTCCCACAAAGAGAGATAGAATGCAAGCTCCCATCTGTAATCCCCTCAACACATATTTCCTTCCACCAATCTCAAATTTCATCTCCATCTTAGGTATGTTGAGGGTAAATTCTCCCAAATCCTGGAGCCATTTCATGTCCAAAACTATGTTCATCTCACCGATGTTGACCACATAGAAATCAAAATGTAACTCATAACCATTCAACAACAAAGTGAGATTAGTAAACCGCCTAGTGCATGTGAGAGTATATCCATCAACAACTCGGACTTTGAATCCATCAAAATCCTCGGCCTGAAGTCTACATCTAACCACAAAACCCTCATCAATAAAGTTGTGTTGCACTTGTGTCAAGCATGGCAATGCAATGCTATCCATCAATTGTCTCTTTGAATCTGAATGTAGTCTCATCATGTACATTAGCAAGAAATGCCAAAGGAGCCAAATTCCCATCCGCAGATGCCTTCTCATCCTTATCAACTCCTGAAGCAACTTGTTGATCCGCATCATCAGAATCAGAGTCCTCATAATATGCCCACATAATACGATTTGCCTTGCCCTTAGGTCTCAACGGGCAGTCATGATCCCTGTTATAAGGTTCCTTACACCAATAGCACAATTTCTTCTTCCTCAACTCTTCTCGTGTCTCCTCATCTATCATGGTTGCTGATTTCTTTTTCTTATCAACAAATTGTTGAGGACTCTCATTGCTGGCAGAAGGAACATCCTTACGTGAACTCTTACTTTTTGGGGCTGGGAACTCCATACTCCTAGCCTTCTTCATTGCTTCCTGCAGCATTGGTAGATCAAAGGCTTTTAACCAACCTTTCAATGGCTCCATCAATCCTTTAGTAAACAAGACTACCAATCTCCTTTATGATATGTTAGGCACCATTACTGACAGTCTTTGAAAATCAACAACATATGCTTCAAGAGTTCCATGTTGCTTCAATTGTGCCAATTCACAGAATTTCACCTCAGGATCCTTAGCATCAAATCTCTCTATCAGCTTATTAGTGAATTCCTCATAGGTATGAATAAGGTTATGGCCAAGAGTGACCAAACCGTGGTACCACCATTCATGAGAAGCTCCCTCCAAGTGAAGTGTAGCAAATTTGATGGCATCTTCTTCGGGCATTAGTCTCAAGGAAAGATAGTTATCTAGCTTATGCATCCAAAACCTTGTTGTACATTTGTCACTTCCATCAAAACGAGCCAAAGTTCCTTCCCAAGAGCTTGTTGATAATCCGTTCTTAGTGGAGCACAGTGATCATTTCTTCCTCCATTCTTCCTATTCATATGATTCATGAACCGATCAAAAGTCCATTGTTCTCTAAGATTAGGTGGTAAAGTATTATACTCCAAGTAAGCTTGCCTTGTATCGTCCCCAAATGGTACTACTGCCTCTATCTGTGGTTGCTCCTCCCTAGGAGTAAAAGTAGGAAAAAGAGTCCTAGAGGTTGATCCTCTAGTCATTGCAGCATGTTGTCCAATTGTTCTATCATCTCTGTTGACTTCATTGTTGCCATTATTTCCGTTAACATCACTAT
This sequence comes from Sequoiadendron giganteum, assembly GCA_007115665.2. NCBI lineage: Eukaryota > Viridiplantae > Streptophyta > Pinopsida > Cupressales > Cupressaceae > Sequoiadendron > Sequoiadendron giganteum. Next base: position 494,921,809 of record CM021104.1, read on the forward strand.
TTTCTCCCACATTGTTTTGTTGTTGTTGAGGCTGAATCTGAGTGGCTATCTGATCCATTCTTCCTAACAAGCATGACATCATATCAAGCATGTTATCAAATTTCTTTTCAGTTCTAGATTCCCTCTCTTCCATCTCTTCAACTGCTTTTTCAATATATATTTCCCTTAGAGCTTTTGAAAGTGTCTCTGCCTCTGGCACTGGTGGAGTTTGATACTATTGTCTTCTTTGTTCCCTGCTATAATATCTGATATCTCTTTCGCTCATCTGACATCTGAAATGGAATTGATCACAGGATGACAGGATCTTAGCTTTGATACCACTGTAATATCCCTTGCCCAATCTGACCTTAGATTGATGATGAAACCCTCAAGGAATATTGTCAACACTTGTCTTGCAAAGCGGAGGTTTGCAGTTTTGTTGTTTCAGTTTGCTTGATGTTGTATAATTGATCAAAATATTATTGCAATGACTTGGAAAGTAACACTAAATGACTGAAATGTAAACTAGCATGAAATGCAGATGTATTTTTGTATTTTCAGATGCAATAGAAGACTTAGATCATGCAAAATCTACTCCTACAGCCAATGGACATTTCGTCAAACAATTGGCATACAAACTATAAGATGATCATGAATGAATATTACAATGAATATGAGACCAGCAACTTATAACTCCATTGAATGAATGCAAACCCAAGTACATGTCAATATGCCAAGACTCTTGGCTTACAATGAGAAATTAATACAATTCCCAAATCTTATTACAATGTTCCTCTACAGTAGCATGCTAAATATTATGAAATGACAATGCAACTACTCCCATTTACAATGCCAAAAATCGCTGATTAAGTCAGCAAGGAAAGCTACGATAGATTGGTGAATCTAATGCAATTGACATTAATGCAATCCAACGCCCAATGTATATGCCTCCAAACAAGCAACGCCTAGCCTCCTTATCCCTTGGAAATTCTTCTTGAATTTTATTAGATTTTATTTCTCCTTCTAGCTAAAAATCTCACCTCTAGCTTGGCCGCCCTTGTTATCTATGATCAAACCTCTGAAAATAAATTATAGATGCCACAATTCCCCTTCAAAATGCCTATAACACCATCTCAATCTTCCCTAGAATGCAGCGCTGCAATCCTATTGAAGAATCGATGCCAAATGGAGGAGATATGTGAAAAATCGTGGCTCTTTCCAGCTGATAAAGGTGACTGTAAATGTCTGATATAAACTCTGATTGTGCAAGATATAATCTCCACCTCCTAAAGCAAAATCGATGAAGACTCAATACACCAAAATATCTCCAACAAACCCTCAAATCGAGCTAATCCAAAATTGGCCTTTGGCCACAAATTTTGAATCAATGAAAGGACTGATGTATCCTCTCCAACCTTCAACCCTTCGGAGGATATTTCACCACCTCAGTTATGCCAATCTAAGGGAGTTATCGTTCCCAAAGTCTAAGTAGACAACCTGCAGAAACCCTTAGCTCCACAATTGAACTTCTCAAGTTCAAATGACAAATACTGGATGATTGAGAAGCGAGTCCTCACCCTCTAATTATACTTTTTCTCCTCAAGAGGTCAGCCCTTCTAGAAACTTCTAATAATTCATTAATAATTTATCTTTTTATTTGCACTTTATAATAATATCAAATTATAACTTATAATCCATAAAGTGCAAACATAATATCATAACATAACATAAGATTTCCCGAAATAGAAACATCTATAATAATCATAGGAAAACCTCTAAGTAGCCATTGAATCCACGAAAGGAGCCAATCACTGACTGGGTAACTGCCATGAAGACCCTCAAATCATGCCCTATTAGCCTACGAGGGCTACTGATAGGCTAATCCAACCACAAACAACATCAGGCTAAAACAGGGGGCATTACATGACTCCAGAATTTGAACCTTGCTAGATGGTATGACACCATCATCCTCACCGATCAAACTCAACCCCTTCTATAAACTAACTATTTTAACATTGAGGTGCAACAAAATTTAGCAATGGGCCAAAGCATTAAACACAAAAGCTTGTGGGTAGTTAATAAGCATATGAATAAGATAGATTGCAAAGATACAAATGGTAGAGATGTGTCTTGCCTTCAGGGGACGTTGAGGTCTAGAAGGCTTAGTACGATCTCAAAAAATGAACATAGATTAAAATACACCTATTTATTGCAAAAGATAAACACTACATTGTGAATAATAATTGCACACACAAAATATATTGTCCACCACTTATTTACAAAAAGATCGAGTATGCCAAGTAAATTGGGATACAAAATATTGAGTATACATACAAAAAAACAGAATAGAGATCAAGATACGTTCACATATCTCTATGATGAACCTCCGATGTTCTTGATAATTGGTAGGTTGCAAAGTTATATATTGTTTTTATATTACTGTGCTAACGCTAAATGGAGGACTAGGGTTCTCTATGCCTTCTAATACACATTGAGCTGACATTAAAGATATTCTTGTATTCGTTCAGTTGGCACACTTTTTTTTAATTTTTTGGGGATAAAAGTGGTGTATTAGATTATAGAACCAAGCACAAATATAGGCTGCCTCATGCTTACAATAACATATAACCAGCAACAGTAACAGCTGCGAAAGCACAGGTTAGAGAAGCATCCAATACAAAGGCTGCAGAACCTTACAGCAATAGTAGTAACAATAAACCAGCAACAATAGTATCAGCTGAAAGAATATATACGAGCAGCAGGATAACAAAAGGGTGCATAGATCAACAGCAGTACATAAATATAGCAAAGCAGCAATGATACAAATGCTGCAAACACACAGATCTCTATTACTAACACAAAGCAACAAGGGACCAACACACTGCCTCATGTAAACACCTGCTTAGACTCCAAAGCCTGCAACTGAGATTGAATTGAAGAAAACTGAATCATAAAATTTTGGAGGGCAGCGGTATTCTCTTTAATGATACTAGGTGACTGTTGCATCTGCTAGACAAACAAGCGAACAAGCATACAAAATTCCACCTCAAAGAGATAAGTAGTATGAGAAAATATGGCAAGGCTTCAAAGATGCCAGATAAACTGAACAATGAACTGATGGAAATACTCTGAAACAACATTACGAGAAATAGAGTCCCAAAAGTCAAGATGTCCAAGTCATTTTGTGAAGGAAAACAACAGGAAGAGCAGAGGGAAGAGCCAACCACAACAAACACATATGTCGATTTAATCAAAATATACGCTCGACAGTTTCATGAAGATAGCAAAAGAGAAAAGGCAAAGGAATGGTTGAAAGGAAATGCAAACAAACAAGCACTAAGGGCACGTCTTCATGCCACTGCTTAGCTTATTTTGGCTAGCAGCGATTGCTCAATATTTTTAGGAGTATTTTGTGGAGCTAATGGTCCCATGAACTTTATTTTTCCTGCTTATTTTTCTGCAAGTCAATATAAATTTTGTTTTTTCAATTGTATAATTTTTTAAAAATTATTATTTATTTTTTTCACTTACAAAAATCTCAAAACAAAGGGCAAATATTCTGCATCTGCTATTGTGACCACCTTTACAATTGATAATTGCCATGAGATAACAGTCCTATTTTACTGTTACACTCCAAGATCAGTTTATGGATAATAAGAAAATAATGTGTTGGATATTTTCAATTTTACCATTTTCCGTTGTTTTCTTTTCTACTTTTTAATTTTAGCTTTGTTGGATAGTGATGTTTCATATATAAATATACATATGCTTTGTCAATGTTGGATTAATGCAGGTATGTTAAATTGGTAGTATTTACTATTAGGGAGGTTTGCAAGATATTTTTAATCATATCTTAAAGGATGGAATCTAATGACTAAATCTGAATTTTTAAAATTGAATTTACATACAAACAATGTTGTGAACAAGTGAATACCACACATTATTTTCTTGTTATCCATAAACTAATCCTGGACTGTGAATCACATTTAAAAAACTAATAGGGAGAATAAAAGTGGTTAATTTTGTTAAGGAAAGTAAAAAATATATTAATTACATTTGAGGGATTCATTTATTTTACCATTCTTTAAATAAAGAATTAGGAGAAATAAGTAGGATGTTTTATTGAATTGTATGGTTTGGAGTGATAAAGTTAATGATTTTTTTAATTAAAAATATTTCAAAAGAATTCAATCAAACAATCTTTTATGTTTTGATATTTTGTGCAGCAATGATTTAATTTGTCTAGCATCATTTTGCTAGATACCATTTTCATTATAATATAGACCAATTTTTTTAAAGAATATGAAGCCAAACTAGAAAATTCTACAAGAGAACAAGAAACAATATAAATTTGCAAGTTAAAAATACTTTAAAAAAGAATTGATAATGGATGAAAATTTTCCAAATTATAGCTTCCAATGAATATACTGCTTCCCAAGCTCAATTCCCACAGTCACACTTGTTGCTCCTTCTATGTTCAACCTATCTCCAATTCTAACCTCTCACAAACTCTCAACAAAATACAAATTCTCAAAGCAACCTCTTTTTCCTCACTAATGCATTCAACAACTTATTTGCACCAAAAACTACAACAAAGAGTTTCAAAGAACGAATGATAGAAATACAAATGAATAAGAATGACCAAAAAGGTAAAGAAGTTGCCTCTATTTATACTAAAACCTGAGAAACTCATTGCTACAAACAAGCTCTCCAATCCACCGCCTTTTCTCTTCCAACTACAACCACTTAACAACAAAAACTAGCTTCTCCTCTAAATGCATCGACTAAGCCTAAAGAAATGAAATGTGGCTACTCAAACAGTTAATATGCAAACACATATACAGTCCCTTCATTTCTAGCTTCTCTAATATGGACGAGTCACTCTTTTTAATTGACAACAACAACTTTTTTATCGAGTTAAACACAAAAATGTTTACGTACAGGTTTCCTATTTGCATAGCAAGTTGACTTCCTTCTTTAGCTTTAGCTAGCTCATGGCTTGACCAAGTCTTTATGCTCATATTTAGTTGTGTGTGGCTTATTGACCTCTATTTGCTTTGAGCAACCTCCTATGGTATCACATATTACACGCCTTTATGTTGTGTGTTGGTTTTAATATATAATCAACAACTTTAATGAATTTCCTCACTTTGTATAGCGCAGATTTAAGCGCTTTATAAACTTTAATAAATAAAATTCATTTTCTATAACATGCGCCATACTATGCACTTTAAAACATCTTCACATATGCACAACATATGATTTAAACATCACTTGGCTTGTGTGTAGCTTATTGATTTCTATTTGCTTTATACCATCCTACTATGGCGTTACATATTACACGCCTTTATGTTGTGTGTTGGTTTTAATATATAATCAACAACTTTAATGAATTTCTTCACTTTGCATAGCACATATTTAAGCGCTTTATAAACTTTAATAAATACCATTCATTTTATATAATATGTGACATACTATAGACTTTAAAACATCTTCACATATGCGCAACATATGATTTAAATGTTGCTTGGCTTGTGTGTGGCTTATTGGCTTTTATTTGCTTTATACCATCCTACTATGGCATCACATATTACACGCCTTTATGTTGTGTGTTGGTTTTAATATATAATCAACAACTTTAATGAATTTCCTCACTTTGCATAGCACAAATTTAAGCTCTTTATAAACTTTAATAAATACCATTCACTTTATATAATATGTGCCATACTATGCACTTTAAAACATCTTCACATATGCACAACATATGATTTAAATGTTGTTTGGCTTTATACAACTATTCTCCATTTATATGGACCGCATTATATATGCACTTAAATTTACTTTATAACATTTCAAATGTATATAAACATTATATATATATACATTAATGTACTCATATACATATATATTAGTATATATAATATATACATTTATCATTATCTTAGTATCCATAATAAACACATATATTTACATATTCAACGATCGATATATATATATAATATATATATGTCATATATGTTTAATCGATATTCTCATGCATATGATATATCCGTACATGAATATGTGTAAGTACATCTACCTACGTATATAAAGTGGGCATCAACAAGTGGTAGATAAATTTGATGGGGGGAAGAGAAAATTGGGACATTGAAGGCAACACCAATCCTTGATAAAATTACAAATATAAGGCATGGTAATCAGATCCAGCAAAGTGGGGTACAACAGTGTAAAAAGCTCCTTAAGTAGTAGAAGATTGGTTGGAAGATGATGAAATTTAAATGAAGTTGCTGCATCATTTTTAAAGAAAAGGATTGAAAGTTCCATAGATCAAAAAAAGTATGAATTCCATTTCATGCAAAGTGGGCAGCTTTGAAATTAGGGTTAAGAGCCAAATGCTGGTAATGCGACTAAACAAGAGGCTTCCATCAATAGACAAAGTTGAAAAGCTAAACCCATTTTGAAGAAATTGCATATGCCTAATAAGAAGTGTCAATGCTTGCTTCCATACATTCCAAAGAGAATACAAATTGAAATGAAACTCTAGGTTTGGAAAAAATGAGCAAGCAACAACTTATCATGTCAATGAGTCATCGACCAAGAGCCATGTTCCAATAACATAGAGATACAATGGTGTACCAATAATTACCATGGAGTACCACCTTGAAAGGCACAAGTAATCCACTTAGCAGCAAGACACACTCATCGTGTAAATGGATCAATAAGACCTAAACCACCCTTATCCTTGGGTTGAATATAATGAAGGCAAGATGTTACTAGAGCACCATGATTGCAGTTCCATTTGGCCCACAAAAAATTATGATTTAGCTAAGTAAGTTTCCTATAGCAAGCTTGAGAAGGAACTTGATAAAAAGAGATATAGACATGACTAGGAGTGAGAGCACTATTCATAATTCGTAGTCGATTAGTAAGAAAGGGAATGATTAGACCAAAATAAAAGATTAGCTTTGAGATTCTAATAAAATCGCTTCCACATAATATACAAGGACACTCCCAACCCAAAAGGAATCCCTAGATAACATGTAATGACACTATGCCTAACAAATTTCCACTCTTGAGGAATCCATGGCAAAGGTAAATTAGGTTGTCTTAAAAAAAATATTTTAGACATGGTGAGTTTAGAACCAAACACCAATCAATAAATGTCAATGACATCTAGAGCAATATAAATTTCAACAAATGAATTATGCATAAAGAAGAGACTATCATATACAAAATGTGAATCACTAACATGGCCCCCTTCATGAACATAAATATCATGACGAAGATTATTAGTGAAAGCATGTGAAGAATATAATCGAAGACATTTGCTATAAGAACATGAAGGGTGTACGAGGACATCTTTGACAAAAGAAACGTTGAAGTGGAAATAGAAGGGAAAGAGTACCATTGACCACCACCTTTATTGACACATCAACAAAAATAAGTTGCATATGAGAAATAAGTCACATTTTCCAAATAATGAAGCATCTTACAAACAAAAGGTCAACTAATGCAATCATAAGCCTAATCAAAATCAAGGTTCAATAGAAGAGAAACTTGAGTTGTTTGTTGATTTCGATGCAAACACCAAATTATCAAGAATAAACCAACCAATAAGATTGGAGCGTCATTTTCTTAGGATGCACAATCTCTTGAGTGATATGACAAATTCATAAAGTAATGACCTTGGCTATAACTTTATAAGCAATATTAAGAAGATTAATAGCTACCAACCAGCCATAGAATCCTCATTTATGCCTTTGGCAAAAAGTTTAATAAACCTATAATTACAAGATGGCCAAGAAAGTCCAACCCCAAAGCTCCAAGATAAAAAGAGAAAAAATCACAATGAGTATAGGGTGATCCCACAATACTGGTTTACAATTTTTGGCCAAACTGGACACTAAACTAATTTTTTCTAACTAAATCTTCACTTTCAGACACCTATAGCGGCTAAACCATGAGGAATTTGAAGATGATGCAAACTAGTGATTTATGATATTTTGTCTGTAGATTCTAAATATTTTTTTTTCAAAACTTTTGGAATCAAATTGCACTTCTTTTCCATCTCCTTCAAAAACTAGTTTTTCCAATAAACACCATTTTTAAGGAGTGACACTCACCGTATAACACATAATTTTTTTTTCATGAAGGATAAAATTCTAATTTTTTTGAATTTAGATTTGTAACTACAATATCTAGTGTTTCCAATTGGTTTCATAGTGTTTTATTGAATATTTTTTCCTTAATCAAGTTTCAAAGTCAAACCAATTACAATTCAGACATAGGCAAACCGTATAACACATAACTTTTTTTGTATGTATCGAAATTCAAATTTTTTTTGTTGGATCAAGGACTTTAATAACTGGTGCACTCATATTTTTCCACATGTGCAGAACAAAGAGCTTGATTTTCGGTGAAAAACCTATGTTTAATAAAACTAAAAAACAAATACATAATAAAACCAAAAAATATTAAAATTATATTAATTGGATAGCTTGCTCTGAGGACTACCATCATCCAGTTGGGTCTGTAAAGTCTCCTCCATTTTCATCCTCAACCCGAGCTTCGAAGTGAAAAATTCTAGAGTTTTTTTGGTGCCAAAGGGTGAGAAGTTGGGAAAAAGGGGGTTCGATCGAACTCTTGGGGGTTCATAGGGTTCAAGTGAACCCCCTTTCCACAACCATTTTCTTTGCTCATTTTGTCAAGAAATGTGGGACCCAACATTTAATGGGTTCGCTCGAACCAATAGTTCGTTTGAAGCCTCAAAAACCATTTTTTTTGCATGGGGTCATTTTTTACAACTTTCCTTCCTCACTCAAATTGTAAACCACTTTTGTGGGTTTACCCGAGGCCAAAGAGCTTGAAAATACTTAATTGAAGACCATAAACACCTAGGTTCTTACTAGCAAACATTTTTAAAATTACAATTTCAAGTTCCGCAATTGAAAGGTGATGGTCCAACAATAAACTAACATTAGGTGCACACAAATCAATATCTTTAAATTTAGGCTCAAGAGGGTCATAAGCTAAATCATTAGAAAAAAAAAATTTATAACATGAGAGTAGAACACCTCTAAAATTTGATCATTAGTAGACATCAAATCATGAGTTGTAAACATAGAAGTTATTGTTTCATGCTTATATTTATGGTGTGAAAACAAAAAGAAGAATTTGGAGCAACACTCTCCATGAATTTGGGCATAAACTTGCGCACCAACAAAAATAGACCTTAGACTATTGCAACTAATGTTCAATTTGTGTCACATCTTGTTGCGACACCATATCATCAATAACAATCAACAATTGGATGTGGCAATAAAAACTTGATCTTGAAGATAATGTTGAATACATTAATGTTTCCAAGCACACCAACAACCAAAATCCATAAAAAAGTGAGTACACCAAGCTAAAACATGGTCCCACCAAGCAATACATCCAAGAGTGATAAGTTGAACCTCAAAATTCCAAATAGTAACCCAAGCCACCACACAATGACTTGTTGACATAATTGTGGGAAATTTAGTTTCAAAGGAAAAGAGGATGACATGGGAGAAGACAAATACCATGTGAAAGTCAAAGGTAAATGATTAGAATGTGTACCTAAATCAACAACATGACAACTTGTTACATGAGGATGGATTTTAAGTGTAGGTGGAAGATAAAGGTGATCAAGATGATTAAACTTATAAGCAAGGTCTTAGTGATATTTTTTTCAAGTAAAATAATTTGAAGCTTGACAGGTAGTTTGATATTGAATAGGATAAAAACACCAATAAAATTTCAAGAAGCCAAGAATCAAATTAAAATTGGGATAAGCAAGAGGAAGATAACTAACTACAATTGGAAGGGTGTTCAATCATATTAAAATCACTACTAAAGACTCAATTAGCTAGAGGAATAGAAACCCTTATCCAATCCCATAAAGAAATTTGATGAGCACCAGATTTGGATGCATAGATAGAACAAGGAGAAATTGCATGGCCTTGAACAAGGAGGGGAAGCCACAAACAACAATTACTAGGATTAAAACTAGATGAAACAACAAACTTAGCCAAAGAAGGAGTGATGCCAATAATTAAACCACCACCACACTTAGAGTGTGAAGTATGTACGAAAAGGGCACTAGGCCAAAGTGATTGTAATGGGACATCAAGATAAAGACTAGACAACTTAACTTCTTGAAGGAAAACCACATCAATGTGATGAGCTAACAAAGTTATCTTGGTCTGAAATTTATGGTCAAGAAATTCCTTGAACATTCCATGACATAATGCAACACTTCATTAAGAATAAAGGAGACAAAAATCTTCCACCATTGGAAGCTTTGAAAATTTATTTTACAAAAGGAAGAAAGAAAGAGGAAGCTTTGGTTGGAGAAGGGGAATGAGAGTGAGAGTAGAGGTGAAGAGGGAGGATCATGTAACATAGAGGGGGGAATAGGAAAAGAGGATGAAAGAGGTAACAATGGCTTGCAATAAGATTGGGGATAACATCATCCCTCCTCCATAGTAGATGTATAAGAAGGACCAAAAATGAGACGAACAAGGGAATCTAAAAAGGAGGGGCAAGGTAGAATCAATGTATACAAGGGAAAAAATGATCATTTTGTAGGAGTAAAGGGATTAAGGGTAACTACAAAGGGGGTTAATGAATCCAAATAATACATCATAAGCATTGATAATGGTTTCAAAATTGAAGTCACAAATGCAATAGCTTAAGGTTTTTTAACAAGGGAATCATGAATACGATGACCTTACTGATAATAAAAATAGGCATTGGGTTTACTAAGATACTTAATTGATTAAGAAATCTCAAACCTTGGACTAATGAGGTAAATAATAATGGGAAAAGGTAGAGACAAGCACATGGATGCACTCAAAGACTTTTAAATTTATTTGATTTGGGTTTACACCAAATATCACACTCTTGCTAACCAACAATATCATGCAAAAATGGGTATAAGTCCAAATTAAGATAGCCACATGGGATGCTTTGATTTAGTATTATCCCCAAGATGGAAATTAAGATCCCAAGCTTGAACGCAACATGTTTGGCCACAAATATTTGAAGAACCATAAGATAAATCCACCTAAGCATGATGAGAGGAGACCATGATTAAGCCCTCCAATAGTCTTAACCCTTAACTTTATCAATGTGTTTTAGCCCACTTATATACTCATTCAAAAGGCACTCAATGGAGGAAAAGGAGAATAATTGAATGCAATTGATAATAAAAATAACTTGCACCACATCATCTAAAAGAGTAAAAGAAATGAAAATACCTCTTAAAGGGATTTCTAAAGAAAGATTTCATTGGAAGGGCATGCCTAATGGTGTGATGCACTATTAGAAGGATCCATCTAGAATCAAAGGTGAAGAGACTATATAAGACACCATCGAAGAGATTGGAGAAACTTGAACTGAATGGGTAACACATAAAGAGGCAAATGAATGAAGAGGAGGCTAAGGGGGTGTATTAATAAAATTTAGCTTAGAGTCAATAATTTTAGAGTAGGATGAAAGAGGTAGTCCAAAACATTGGACTAACATAAAAGAAACCAACACATCATCTTCATACTCATCGGCAAGAGAGCACTTGTACATAAGGTTTATTATTCACACTAAAACAATGGGGGTATAACATAGAACATGGAATAGGGTCATCCATATCAACAACTTCATGATGGCCCTTCAATGGAGCCATGGTAACAAAGAGAAAGAATACTCACTATAGGGTTTTGGTCTAGAGATAGTTTCATTCCCAAGAGTGTCCCAATTTCCTTGTAATCTACCTTTATTGGGATTGTTGTTAGGAGATGACGGTTTAAAAAATTTCTATGAAATAATGTATTCTTGTAACTTTAACTCATGCTTTGAATTTTTATTTTAGGATGAAAAATTGTAAGGTTGAGCTCATGAGGTTCTTTGATTCTTGAATGACTTCCTTATTTTTATATTTTTTGTAAAATTTAATATCTTCCAAATTGATAAAGTTGATTAGTGAACATGAAATTCTCTTGTTGTAACCATTCTTAATCTATAAATGTCACTCAATTTTCTCCTTGGGGATAGGCTAATTGGTTTTGATAGAGTTTTTTTTAGTGGGTGATCTCAATTTGATTCCCCTAAGGAAAATAGTCCACCTCATCCATATTTTCAATGAGAGTGGAGATGGCATTTCTTTGGAATCAATCCCAAGTTTGGTGGTAGATGATGAAGTTACCAATTCCCCTTCGTATACAAAAATAAATTTATTTATTATTATCCACTAGTAACCAAATCAAGTTAATGGGATTGCAAGAAAAATAATTTATGTCAAATTTTGTAAAAAAAACTACCATAATTCATAAATAACAATGAGCTCATTTTCACCTTAGAATTGAGGTTGAAGAAAGGAATATGAAAGTGAACATTGAGACAAAGATTTGTGTTGATAATTCTTAAGAATATAGACGATGTGCTGGTCATCTCTTTGATGAATAGAGCTACACATATTTGATCATAATAATGAATAAGATCTTGTAGAGAGACATGATTTC
>CM021104.1:494934429-494959097 GCA_007115665.2 Sequoiadendron giganteum
GACGTTGAGGTCTAGAAGGCTTAGTACGATCTCAAAAAATGAACATAGATTAAAATACACCTATTTATTGCAAAAGATAAACACTACATTGTGAATAATAATTGCACACACAAAATATATTGTCCACCACTTATTTACAAAAAGATCGAGTATGCCAAGTAAATTGGGATACAAAATATTGAGTATACATACAAAAAAACAGAATAGAGATCAAGATACGTTCACATATCTCTATGATGAACCTCCGATGTTCTTGATAATTGGTAGGTTGCAAAGTTATATATTGTTTTTATATTACTGTGCTAACGCTAAATGGAGGACTAGGGTTCTCTATGCCTTCTAATACACATTGAGCTGACATTAAAGATATTCTTGTATTCGTTCAGTTGGCACACTTTTTTTTAATTTTTTGGGGATAAAAGTGGTGTATTAGATTATAGAACCAAGCACAAATATAGGCTGCCTCATGCTTACAATAACATATAACCAGCAACAGTAACAGCTGCGAAAGCACAGGTTAGAGAAGCATCCAATACAAAGGCTGCAGAACCTTACAGCAATAGTAGTAACAATAAACCAGCAACAATAGTATCAGCTGAAAGAATATATACGAGCAGCAGGATAACAAAAGGGTGCATAGATCAACAGCAGTACATAAATATAGCAAAGCAGCAATGATACAAATGCTGCAAACACACAGATCTCTATTACTAACACAAAGCAACAAGGGACCAACACACTGCCTCATGTAAACACCTGCTTAGACTCCAAAGCCTGCAACTGAGATTGAATTGAAGAAAACTGAATCATAAAATTTTGGAGGGCAGCGGTATTCTCTTTAATGATACTAGGTGACTGTTGCATCTGCTAGACAAACAAGCGAACAAGCATACAAAATTCCACCTCAAAGAGATAAGTAGTATGAGAAAATATGGCAAGGCTTCAAAGATGCCAGATAAACTGAACAATGAACTGATGGAAATACTCTGAAACAACATTACGAGAAATAGAGTCCCAAAAGTCAAGATGTCCAAGTCATTTTGTGAAGGAAAACAACAGGAAGAGCAGAGGGAAGAGCCAACCACAACAAACACATATGTCGATTTAATCAAAATATACGCTCGACAGTTTCATGAAGATAGCAAAAGAGAAAAGGCAAAGGAATGGTTGAAAGGAAATGCAAACAAACAAGCACTAAGGGCACGTCTTCATGCCACTGCTTAGCTTATTTTGGCTAGCAGCGATTGCTCAATATTTTTAGGAGTATTTTGTGGAGCTAATGGTCCCATGAACTTTATTTTTCCTGCTTATTTTTCTGCAAGTCAATATAAATTTTGTTTTTTCAATTGTATAATTTTTTAAAAATTATTATTTATTTTTTTCACTTACAAAAATCTCAAAACAAAGGGCAAATATTCTGCATCTGCTATTGTGACCACCTTTACAATTGATAATTGCCATGAGATAACAGTCCTATTTTACTGTTACACTCCAAGATCAGTTTATGGATAATAAGAAAATAATGTGTTGGATATTTTCAATTTTACCATTTTCCGTTGTTTTCTTTTCTACTTTTTAATTTTAGCTTTGTTGGATAGTGATGTTTCATATATAAATATACATATGCTTTGTCAATGTTGGATTAATGCAGGTATGTTAAATTGGTAGTATTTACTATTAGGGAGGTTTGCAAGATATTTTTAATCATATCTTAAAGGATGGAATCTAATGACTAAATCTGAATTTTTAAAATTGAATTTACATACAAACAATGTTGTGAACAAGTGAATACCACACATTATTTTCTTGTTATCCATAAACTAATCCTGGACTGTGAATCACATTTAAAAAACTAATAGGGAGAATAAAAGTGGTTAATTTTGTTAAGGAAAGTAAAAAATATATTAATTACATTTGAGGGATTCATTTATTTTACCATTCTTTAAATAAAGAATTAGGAGAAATAAGTAGGATGTTTTATTGAATTGTATGGTTTGGAGTGATAAAGTTAATGATTTTTTTAATTAAAAATATTTCAAAAGAATTCAATCAAACAATCTTTTATGTTTTGATATTTTGTGCAGCAATGATTTAATTTGTCTAGCATCATTTTGCTAGATACCATTTTCATTATAATATAGACCAATTTTTTTAAAGAATATGAAGCCAAACTAGAAAATTCTACAAGAGAACAAGAAACAATATAAATTTGCAAGTTAAAAATACTTTAAAAAAGAATTGATAATGGATGAAAATTTTCCAAATTATAGCTTCCAATGAATATACTGCTTCCCAAGCTCAATTCCCACAGTCACACTTGTTGCTCCTTCTATGTTCAACCTATCTCCAATTCTAACCTCTCACAAACTCTCAACAAAATACAAATTCTCAAAGCAACCTCTTTTTCCTCACTAATGCATTCAACAACTTATTTGCACCAAAAACTACAACAAAGAGTTTCAAAGAACGAATGATAGAAATACAAATGAATAAGAATGACCAAAAAGGTAAAGAAGTTGCCTCTATTTATACTAAAACCTGAGAAACTCATTGCTACAAACAAGCTCTCCAATCCACCGCCTTTTCTCTTCCAACTACAACCACTTAACAACAAAAACTAGCTTCTCCTCTAAATGCATCGACTAAGCCTAAAGAAATGAAATGTGGCTACTCAAACAGTTAATATGCAAACACATATACAGTCCCTTCATTTCTAGCTTCTCTAATATGGACGAGTCACTCTTTTTAATTGACAACAACAACTTTTTTATCGAGTTAAACACAAAAATGTTTACGTACAGGTTTCCTATTTGCATAGCAAGTTGACTTCCTTCTTTAGCTTTAGCTAGCTCATGGCTTGACCAAGTCTTTATGCTCATATTTAGTTGTGTGTGGCTTATTGACCTCTATTTGCTTTGAGCAACCTCCTATGGTATCACATATTACACGCCTTTATGTTGTGTGTTGGTTTTAATATATAATCAACAACTTTAATGAATTTCCTCACTTTGTATAGCGCAGATTTAAGCGCTTTATAAACTTTAATAAATAAAATTCATTTTCTATAACATGCGCCATACTATGCACTTTAAAACATCTTCACATATGCACAACATATGATTTAAACATCACTTGGCTTGTGTGTAGCTTATTGATTTCTATTTGCTTTATACCATCCTACTATGGCGTTACATATTACACGCCTTTATGTTGTGTGTTGGTTTTAATATATAATCAACAACTTTAATGAATTTCTTCACTTTGCATAGCACATATTTAAGCGCTTTATAAACTTTAATAAATACCATTCATTTTATATAATATGTGACATACTATAGACTTTAAAACATCTTCACATATGCGCAACATATGATTTAAATGTTGCTTGGCTTGTGTGTGGCTTATTGGCTTTTATTTGCTTTATACCATCCTACTATGGCATCACATATTACACGCCTTTATGTTGTGTGTTGGTTTTAATATATAATCAACAACTTTAATGAATTTCCTCACTTTGCATAGCACAAATTTAAGCTCTTTATAAACTTTAATAAATACCATTCACTTTATATAATATGTGCCATACTATGCACTTTAAAACATCTTCACATATGCACAACATATGATTTAAATGTTGTTTGGCTTTATACAACTATTCTCCATTTATATGGACCGCATTATATATGCACTTAAATTTACTTTATAACATTTCAAATGTATATAAACATTATATATATATACATTAATGTACTCATATACATATATATTAGTATATATAATATATACATTTATCATTATCTTAGTATCCATAATAAACACATATATTTACATATTCAACGATCGATATATATATATAATATATATATGTCATATATGTTTAATCGATATTCTCATGCATATGATATATCCGTACATGAATATGTGTAAGTACATCTACCTACGTATATAAAGTGGGCATCAACAAGTGGTAGATAAATTTGATGGGGGGAAGAGAAAATTGGGACATTGAAGGCAACACCAATCCTTGATAAAATTACAAATATAAGGCATGGTAATCAGATCCAGCAAAGTGGGGTACAACAGTGTAAAAAGCTCCTTAAGTAGTAGAAGATTGGTTGGAAGATGATGAAATTTAAATGAAGTTGCTGCATCATTTTTAAAGAAAAGGATTGAAAGTTCCATAGATCAAAAAAAGTATGAATTCCATTTCATGCAAAGTGGGCAGCTTTGAAATTAGGGTTAAGAGCCAAATGCTGGTAATGCGACTAAACAAGAGGCTTCCATCAATAGACAAAGTTGAAAAGCTAAACCCATTTTGAAGAAATTGCATATGCCTAATAAGAAGTGTCAATGCTTGCTTCCATACATTCCAAAGAGAATACAAATTGAAATGAAACTCTAGGTTTGGAAAAAATGAGCAAGCAACAACTTATCATGTCAATGAGTCATCGACCAAGAGCCATGTTCCAATAACATAGAGATACAATGGTGTACCAATAATTACCATGGAGTACCACCTTGAAAGGCACAAGTAATCCACTTAGCAGCAAGACACACTCATCGTGTAAATGGATCAATAAGACCTAAACCACCCTTATCCTTGGGTTGAATATAATGAAGGCAAGATGTTACTAGAGCACCATGATTGCAGTTCCATTTGGCCCACAAAAAATTATGATTTAGCTAAGTAAGTTTCCTATAGCAAGCTTGAGAAGGAACTTGATAAAAAGAGATATAGACATGACTAGGAGTGAGAGCACTATTCATAATTCGTAGTCGATTAGTAAGAAAGGGAATGATTAGACCAAAATAAAAGATTAGCTTTGAGATTCTAATAAAATCGCTTCCACATAATATACAAGGACACTCCCAACCCAAAAGGAATCCCTAGATAACATGTAATGACACTATGCCTAACAAATTTCCACTCTTGAGGAATCCATGGCAAAGGTAAATTAGGTTGTCTTAAAAAAAATATTTTAGACATGGTGAGTTTAGAACCAAACACCAATCAATAAATGTCAATGACATCTAGAGCAATATAAATTTCAACAAATGAATTATGCATAAAGAAGAGACTATCATATACAAAATGTGAATCACTAACATGGCCCCCTTCATGAACATAAATATCATGACGAAGATTATTAGTGAAAGCATGTGAAGAATATAATCGAAGACATTTGCTATAAGAACATGAAGGGTGTACGAGGACATCTTTGACAAAAGAAACGTTGAAGTGGAAATAGAAGGGAAAGAGTACCATTGACCACCACCTTTATTGACACATCAACAAAAATAAGTTGCATATGAGAAATAAGTCACATTTTCCAAATAATGAAGCATCTTACAAACAAAAGGTCAACTAATGCAATCATAAGCCTAATCAAAATCAAGGTTCAATAGAAGAGAAACTTGAGTTGTTTGTTGATTTCGATGCAAACACCAAATTATCAAGAATAAACCAACCAATAAGATTGGAGCGTCATTTTCTTAGGATGCACAATCTCTTGAGTGATATGACAAATTCATAAAGTAATGACCTTGGCTATAACTTTATAAGCAATATTAAGAAGATTAATAGCTACCAACCAGCCATAGAATCCTCATTTATGCCTTTGGCAAAAAGTTTAATAAACCTATAATTACAAGATGGCCAAGAAAGTCCAACCCCAAAGCTCCAAGATAAAAAGAGAAAAAATCACAATGAGTATAGGGTGATCCCACAATACTGGTTTACAATTTTTGGCCAAACTGGACACTAAACTAATTTTTTCTAACTAAATCTTCACTTTCAGACACCTATAGCGGCTAAACCATGAGGAATTTGAAGATGATGCAAACTAGTGATTTATGATATTTTGTCTGTAGATTCTAAATATTTTTTTTTCAAAACTTTTGGAATCAAATTGCACTTCTTTTCCATCTCCTTCAAAAACTAGTTTTTCCAATAAACACCATTTTTAAGGAGTGACACTCACCGTATAACACATAATTTTTTTTTCATGAAGGATAAAATTCTAATTTTTTTGAATTTAGATTTGTAACTACAATATCTAGTGTTTCCAATTGGTTTCATAGTGTTTTATTGAATATTTTTTCCTTAATCAAGTTTCAAAGTCAAACCAATTACAATTCAGACATAGGCAAACCGTATAACACATAACTTTTTTTGTATGTATCGAAATTCAAATTTTTTTTGTTGGATCAAGGACTTTAATAACTGGTGCACTCATATTTTTCCACATGTGCAGAACAAAGAGCTTGATTTTCGGTGAAAAACCTATGTTTAATAAAACTAAAAAACAAATACATAATAAAACCAAAAAATATTAAAATTATATTAATTGGATAGCTTGCTCTGAGGACTACCATCATCCAGTTGGGTCTGTAAAGTCTCCTCCATTTTCATCCTCAACCCGAGCTTCGAAGTGAAAAATTCTAGAGTTTTTTTGGTGCCAAAGGGTGAGAAGTTGGGAAAAAGGGGGTTCGATCGAACTCTTGGGGGTTCATAGGGTTCAAGTGAACCCCCTTTCCACAACCATTTTCTTTGCTCATTTTGTCAAGAAATGTGGGACCCAACATTTAATGGGTTCGCTCGAACCAATAGTTCGTTTGAAGCCTCAAAAACCATTTTTTTTGCATGGGGTCATTTTTTACAACTTTCCTTCCTCACTCAAATTGTAAACCACTTTTGTGGGTTTACCCGAGGCCAAAGAGCTTGAAAATACTTAATTGAAGACCATAAACACCTAGGTTCTTACTAGCAAACATTTTTAAAATTACAATTTCAAGTTCCGCAATTGAAAGGTGATGGTCCAACAATAAACTAACATTAGGTGCACACAAATCAATATCTTTAAATTTAGGCTCAAGAGGGTCATAAGCTAAATCATTAGAAAAAAAAAATTTATAACATGAGAGTAGAACACCTCTAAAATTTGATCATTAGTAGACATCAAATCATGAGTTGTAAACATAGAAGTTATTGTTTCATGCTTATATTTATGGTGTGAAAACAAAAAGAAGAATTTGGAGCAACACTCTCCATGAATTTGGGCATAAACTTGCGCACCAACAAAAATAGACCTTAGACTATTGCAACTAATGTTCAATTTGTGTCACATCTTGTTGCGACACCATATCATCAATAACAATCAACAATTGGATGTGGCAATAAAAACTTGATCTTGAAGATAATGTTGAATACATTAATGTTTCCAAGCACACCAACAACCAAAATCCATAAAAAAGTGAGTACACCAAGCTAAAACATGGTCCCACCAAGCAATACATCCAAGAGTGATAAGTTGAACCTCAAAATTCCAAATAGTAACCCAAGCCACCACACAATGACTTGTTGACATAATTGTGGGAAATTTAGTTTCAAAGGAAAAGAGGATGACATGGGAGAAGACAAATACCATGTGAAAGTCAAAGGTAAATGATTAGAATGTGTACCTAAATCAACAACATGACAACTTGTTACATGAGGATGGATTTTAAGTGTAGGTGGAAGATAAAGGTGATCAAGATGATTAAACTTATAAGCAAGGTCTTAGTGATATTTTTTTCAAGTAAAATAATTTGAAGCTTGACAGGTAGTTTGATATTGAATAGGATAAAAACACCAATAAAATTTCAAGAAGCCAAGAATCAAATTAAAATTGGGATAAGCAAGAGGAAGATAACTAACTACAATTGGAAGGGTGTTCAATCATATTAAAATCACTACTAAAGACTCAATTAGCTAGAGGAATAGAAACCCTTATCCAATCCCATAAAGAAATTTGATGAGCACCAGATTTGGATGCATAGATAGAACAAGGAGAAATTGCATGGCCTTGAACAAGGAGGGGAAGCCACAAACAACAATTACTAGGATTAAAACTAGATGAAACAACAAACTTAGCCAAAGAAGGAGTGATGCCAATAATTAAACCACCACCACACTTAGAGTGTGAAGTATGTACGAAAAGGGCACTAGGCCAAAGTGATTGTAATGGGACATCAAGATAAAGACTAGACAACTTAACTTCTTGAAGGAAAACCACATCAATGTGATGAGCTAACAAAGTTATCTTGGTCTGAAATTTATGGTCAAGAAATTCCTTGAACATTCCATGACATAATGCAACACTTCATTAAGAATAAAGGAGACAAAAATCTTCCACCATTGGAAGCTTTGAAAATTTATTTTACAAAAGGAAGAAAGAAAGAGGAAGCTTTGGTTGGAGAAGGGGAATGAGAGTGAGAGTAGAGGTGAAGAGGGAGGATCATGTAACATAGAGGGGGGAATAGGAAAAGAGGATGAAAGAGGTAACAATGGCTTGCAATAAGATTGGGGATAACATCATCCCTCCTCCATAGTAGATGTATAAGAAGGACCAAAAATGAGACGAACAAGGGAATCTAAAAAGGAGGGGCAAGGTAGAATCAATGTATACAAGGGAAAAAATGATCATTTTGTAGGAGTAAAGGGATTAAGGGTAACTACAAAGGGGGTTAATGAATCCAAATAATACATCATAAGCATTGATAATGGTTTCAAAATTGAAGTCACAAATGCAATAGCTTAAGGTTTTTTAACAAGGGAATCATGAATACGATGACCTTACTGATAATAAAAATAGGCATTGGGTTTACTAAGATACTTAATTGATTAAGAAATCTCAAACCTTGGACTAATGAGGTAAATAATAATGGGAAAAGGTAGAGACAAGCACATGGATGCACTCAAAGACTTTTAAATTTATTTGATTTGGGTTTACACCAAATATCACACTCTTGCTAACCAACAATATCATGCAAAAATGGGTATAAGTCCAAATTAAGATAGCCACATGGGATGCTTTGATTTAGTATTATCCCCAAGATGGAAATTAAGATCCCAAGCTTGAACGCAACATGTTTGGCCACAAATATTTGAAGAACCATAAGATAAATCCACCTAAGCATGATGAGAGGAGACCATGATTAAGCCCTCCAATAGTCTTAACCCTTAACTTTATCAATGTGTTTTAGCCCACTTATATACTCATTCAAAAGGCACTCAATGGAGGAAAAGGAGAATAATTGAATGCAATTGATAATAAAAATAACTTGCACCACATCATCTAAAAGAGTAAAAGAAATGAAAATACCTCTTAAAGGGATTTCTAAAGAAAGATTTCATTGGAAGGGCATGCCTAATGGTGTGATGCACTATTAGAAGGATCCATCTAGAATCAAAGGTGAAGAGACTATATAAGACACCATCGAAGAGATTGGAGAAACTTGAACTGAATGGGTAACACATAAAGAGGCAAATGAATGAAGAGGAGGCTAAGGGGGTGTATTAATAAAATTTAGCTTAGAGTCAATAATTTTAGAGTAGGATGAAAGAGGTAGTCCAAAACATTGGACTAACATAAAAGAAACCAACACATCATCTTCATACTCATCGGCAAGAGAGCACTTGTACATAAGGTTTATTATTCACACTAAAACAATGGGGGTATAACATAGAACATGGAATAGGGTCATCCATATCAACAACTTCATGATGGCCCTTCAATGGAGCCATGGTAACAAAGAGAAAGAATACTCACTATAGGGTTTTGGTCTAGAGATAGTTTCATTCCCAAGAGTGTCCCAATTTCCTTGTAATCTACCTTTATTGGGATTGTTGTTAGGAGATGACGGTTTAAAAAATTTCTATGAAATAATGTATTCTTGTAACTTTAACTCATGCTTTGAATTTTTATTTTAGGATGAAAAATTGTAAGGTTGAGCTCATGAGGTTCTTTGATTCTTGAATGACTTCCTTATTTTTATATTTTTTGTAAAATTTAATATCTTCCAAATTGATAAAGTTGATTAGTGAACATGAAATTCTCTTGTTGTAACCATTCTTAATCTATAAATGTCACTCAATTTTCTCCTTGGGGATAGGCTAATTGGTTTTGATAGAGTTTTTTTTAGTGGGTGATCTCAATTTGATTCCCCTAAGGAAAATAGTCCACCTCATCCATATTTTCAATGAGAGTGGAGATGGCATTTCTTTGGAATCAATCCCAAGTTTGGTGGTAGATGATGAAGTTACCAATTCCCCTTCGTATACAAAAATAAATTTATTTATTATTATCCACTAGTAACCAAATCAAGTTAATGGGATTGCAAGAAAAATAATTTATGTCAAATTTTGTAAAAAAAACTACCATAATTCATAAATAACAATGAGCTCATTTTCACCTTAGAATTGAGGTTGAAGAAAGGAATATGAAAGTGAACATTGAGACAAAGATTTGTGTTGATAATTCTTAAGAATATAGACGATGTGCTGGTCATCTCTTTGATGAATAGAGCTACACATATTTGATCATAATAATGAATAAGATCTTGTAGAGAGACATGATTTCTCTTATGAGATAGTAACACCCGACATAGAGCTCATAATACACTAGACACTTGAATATAAAATTCTCTTCTAATTTTGATATATGTTGTAGAGTCTACAAATATATTGATCTCTTTGAATAAGGTGCTTTGAATCCATGAGTAGCTAATGAGAGCATACGCACAATTGGCACAAAGGAAATATCAACAAAAGCAATCCTAGTGTAATTGGGAGGAATAATGTGTCCATCTTCTATATGAACATAGTGCTTCAAGAAATGACTCGTTCTTGTTTACAATGTTCTATTGGTCCTATCCAATTTTATTTTATACATCCTATGCAAATATTATTTCTAATTCCTTTATGAACATTTATTTTCAATCTAGGGAGCATTAATGGAATAATTATTAGAAAGAAAATGATTGACACCACTACCAATTCCCTACAAGAAACCCACACATTGGGCATACCATGTGTTCTGGATCCCTTGTTCACATAGCTTTGTAGATGATAGAAGGTCCTTGAATATATATCCTTTATCCTTTATGGTCAATTATTGTATTTGTCATATATATTAACCTATGAACCAACATCATTGTACATGAAACAAAAATGAAATATGAAGAATATGAATACCAAATTTAGCCCAAATAATTGTAAGTGTAATTTGATAAAATTTCCTACAAGTTTTTTAATAACATGGAAACAAAAGTTCTATCAACCCTAGCCCAAATATTACTGCAAAGTCTAATTACCTAAATCCCACAACCATACAAGATTGTTGGTGGGAATAAATATTGAAAGATATGCATTTATCATTGTAAATTTGGAGTTGGAAACATTATCAATCAAGTCTATTAAGTGCAACATAACCCTTGTATAAGATCTCTTTTATAGCAATGAGTGTATTAGAGGGAACTCCTGTAAAAGACACACAAGTGAAAGTATGATAGGAAACCACTTAAATCAGCTTTCCTTTACAAATGAGACTAGTTGCATGTGATTATTTCTTAGCTTTATTGAAAACCACACAACCTTTATTTTAATCAAGCTCACTTGTAGACCTTGATTATCACAAAATAAACTTAGTACATCAATATATATAGTCCTTATAAGTCTATAACATTTTGTGACATGAGAATGATGTCATATATAAATAATAATATAGCAATTATTTTACCATAAATAATACAACAATCTATTTTACTTTAATTTGCAATGATCTCCTTTGATTCATCTATGTAGAGACCAAGCAAAGTAGGTGAACTTATGCACAACCTTGTTTAACACCAATGGTGCTAATAATATCATCTATAAATCAAATAGGAGTTTAAACCTCTTCAACCACCTTTATAAAGTGTCCTGATGTAAGGACAACTAAATGTTCTATAAATATGTAAGTCTAAATTGTGAATCCATTGAATTATAAGTTTTATAGGAAGAGTTTCAAATGCCTTTTGGAAAATTTAAAAAAAAAAAAAACCTTGCACTTATGAGCTCTTGCTTCTTGAATTACAACTCTAAGCATGAATATGTGATCTATTGTTTTATGCTTTCTAAAACTTGTTGATCCTTTTGCTCAAAGTTTCTTGTAATCTACAAATCTAGAAATAAAATCACCCAAAACTATAGAAAATATCTTACTCAAGGCATGTAATAGCTCATTTTGAGATCTTTTTTGATTCTTTATATTTATTCCTTTACCTATCCTATTGTAAGTTGGATGTAGATCTATGTCACTCAATTACATATACATCATTTCTTTCCTAATTACTTGTGTGTTTGATTATTGAGTGACATATTTAAATATGCATTAATGTATGATTTATTTTTTTGATATTGGATTATATGAATTATTATCTAATCAAATGCTACTAGGGTATGTTGAGTTTATGTTGTTTATGTTGGGAAAATGTGTCTCAACCTTGCAATTATATATGATTTCTTGTTGATAGGTGGTGACTGATAATGCAAAGACTGTACACTCGTAGCAAGACACGTCAAGGTTTTTTCCCATTGACATGTTGATGTTTTTTCCCGTTGACACATCAAGGCTTTTTCCCGCTAACACGTCAAGGTTTTTTCCCGCTGACTCGTCAAAGATTTTTCGTTAACACGTCAAATGAAAAATGAACTTGTAAACCCTAATTCTAGAAGGTTCCAAAAAGCTTGTTATAAGTGGGTGGGATGTATGTAGACGGTGGTGTATTTTCTGAGAGTCTGATAGCGGTTGGGTTGTCTCTTGATCTCTGGTGGTGATACTCCTGTGAGAAGCTTGCTCTGCAAGTATATTGTAATCTTTTGATTTCTATATAATATATTTGGTGGCTTTTGGAGTGTGGGGTTTTTCTCCCGAAAGGGTTTTCCCTACATCAATCATTGTGTTGTGGTATGCATGATATTTTTGTTTATTTTTGTTTAAGTTTTTGCAACTGTTAAAGATCTATAAAGTTTTACATTTTTCTCCTCTCAAGATTAGTGTAGGAAGTTTTTCCGCTACCTTAAATTCTTTATAGTTTCAAGAACAAGTAATAGAGAAAGGTAGAACTAGATTTGGTATGTTAAGTGTGCAAATACTTACCCCTAGTTATGAAAATAATATTTTCTTAATAGATTAGTTAGGATGATTAGAATAATAACCAAACAAATTTATTTTCTTTTCAATAAATTTGAATTAGTTAACTTAGACTTGGATTAAAAATCCCATAGATTTCTTTATTTAGTTCAATTATATGCAAACTTTATTTGAATACAATTAGAATTAATTAAATAAAGATTTTTATTCTATTTTTTAATTAAAGAATATTGAAAGATTAAATTATTATATTTAATTTAGAAATTCAGGTTAAGTGAAGAAAATAATTAACTTTTCTATTTTTAGAGTTTCTTTAAAGACAACATGTAAATGCATGAGTTGTAGGATTCAACGAAGTTAAAAAATATATAAAAATATAGAGAACATGATACATTCAGAAGAACACATGTTTTCAACAATTGGGATTGAAGAGAATTAAAGGAAGATTTTAGAGTTTGAGCTAGTGAGAGAATAAATGTTTTAGATTTAAAATTCAAGAAGGGCATTCAATAAACATTGAAAGGTTGAATCTTGATCATAAAATAATCTTAGGAATATGTTGATAATTTTGATTTATATATTTGAGTTTAAATTATTGAAACTATGTAAGTAGTAGATTTAGATATCTAGAAAACTCAGAAAAATATTAATAAAAAACTAGTGAATTAGTGAATTGATGTACAAACTAAACATGAGGGTTAAAATTTGCATTAAAATGATTTATATGAATTAACTAAAATAAAATTTTAATTTTGAAATCCTAGGCTTGGTGAAATATGGAAAGAGATAAAAACCCTAGTAAAGATAATTGAAACCCTAAGAGAATAAATTGTATCGATTCGAACTTGTGAATGATTCTACCTAATTCTATTGTAATTGTGATTAGATTACTTATTGATTTAGAACATGTGGTGATTTACATTGGGAATCAAGATTTTTTTGAAGAGAGAGATAGTTTTGATATTGTGTACAATTAAAGTATGTTTACTCAATGTTTTGTTATTGTAGAGTCTTCTTAGAAGTTGTATAAGAGTTTAAGAAATATTTGAGTCTAGAATCTTCTTGGGAATTGTGCATTTGAGTCTTGTGTATATATTTTTAACTATTTCTCACCTACTAGAATGCTCACTATAGTAATTATGTACATAGGAACTTAGATTAAGACTTGACACATTATTTTGAGCAAAATTAGTAAAAATACAATTACAAAGGTCAAGTTTACATGTATGGGTTAGATCATGGGTCAAGGTTATTTTTGCACTCTAGAGGGTTGTTTATATGGGTTAGAGTTGTGGCTCATAATTTTTGGTCTACATTGATGTTTTTGAGTCTTAGTTGTCTATATTTTTTAGTTTTTTATATATGATTGTTGTAAAATAGTGAACACTTCCCCTTAGTGGAAATTGATGTTTAAATGCTTGGGATGTAATCTTAGATTTGTAATTTGATTTTCTATCAAGATAGAATGTTGATATTTTATTTTTTATCAGTTATTGGTGATTTGAAGAGTTCGGGGTGTAGCTATGTAAGTATCCTTGTAGTGGACAATAAGTCCTAATACTGCATACTACACCATGTATCTTAAGAACTATGAGGTCATGTTCCCCCTATGGCCAAAAAATACTCTTCTTAATATATAGATGTCACATCACATGAGCCATAGTGGAGTAGGGGATAAAGAGTCAATGTGTTGTTTATGTATTGCACTATCCATATACTACTATGTGTTATGAACTTATCCATGTGAAGACCTATGGTTTTTTGCTAGATTATAATCCGATTCTACCTACAAGGTAGGGTTCTCTATGGGTGGTTGTTGTTTTTTGTTTTTCTTTGTACAAGTGAGTTATACACCACTTGGTGGGAAACATATCTTAGAGTTGCATGTAATTATTTTAGGAGTATTTTGATGTGTATATTCAAGAGTCTTTATTTGATTATCTCTTATATGTCCTTATGTGTGTTTTTGATGTGTTATGGATTATAAATGTGTGATGCCAATTGTTATGAAGTATTGCATGCTAGAATATGATGTAGATGTGTTGACTAATATTATGAAGTGTTATGAATGTTTACGTAGTGTTATATGATTATGAACATGTATATAAATATGAACATGAATATGAATGAACCTAAGAGAGAATATTATAAGCTTAATATCTATTTCTTCATGGAGTAGGATTTTTTTGTTTATCATTTCAAGAAAATATGATGGTTGAGGATATTGGGTGATGCAGGAGCATCACTCTCAATGGTTCTTTTTATGATTTCTAGGGTGTTAGGAGTTTTGATTGTGTTGGTAGGAGTCTTGTAGGATCCATTAGGATCTTAGGTGGTTTTGATAGCTTTGTTGGGCCTATATTTCAAATTATTTAGTTTCCCGCCAAAACTAAAATTTGAATTCCTAGGTGCACTTTGGTTGCTACAAGGGTTGGTATTGTTCTCAACACTTGTTTTTGGATTTATTAGGTATATTAAGGTCTTGAGAGGACCATGGAATCATAAAAGTTCCTTTATTTAATGTTTTTGTTTTTGTCTAGGTTGAAGTTACACTAAAGTGGCATAATTGTAAAATTTAATGCAAAAATCTTTAGGTTTTGTATGGAAAAGGACATATGCTCATGGTTAACTATTTTTTGTGAGTCGTTGATGGTAAATCAATCCAATAACATGCTCCAAGAAGTATTGGGAGCAATATTTGGTAAAATACCCCGTTACTTTGTAATTATTGATAGTTTTTAGTGTGAAAACAACAAGAAATTGCTTGGTATGGAATTGTATGTCCTACTACAAGGTTTGAAAGTGGATGGACATGTAGAGCCATGTTTTAAGTTTCTAAAAAAAATTATTTGGTTTAATTTCATGTTAAAATGAGCAAGTTACGAGGAAAATAGTGCTCACGGGTTAGTCATAGGCCTAGGGTTTCCAACAATAAAAAACAATCCATATCTTCACTTCCAGCTATCAAAAAAATATGAGATTTGGTATGAATTTTATGTAGGCCCTCAAGCATGTGTTATCCAAATTAAAAGTTTTAATTCATTGTTTTGGGCAAGTTATGGCTGACAGTGTGTTTCTTATTGTCATTTTGTTGTGTAGAACCTTGCTTCTTTGAGGGTTTATTGAAATTTCTTTGTTTTTTGTTTAAATGTTGTCAAGGACTATTAAAAGGGAGTATTTGGAGTTTGCTTAAGAGATTTAAGGCCTAAGTATGCAAATAATAGATGAATTTTGAATTCCTTTGAGGGTTTGTGACTAAAGAAACAAGTTTTTTGTAACAAGATTGTAGGGTATAAGTTGTTGTCATCACTGAAAGATCAAGAATCTTGTATTTACTATTGTTAAAGCCACATTATCATTGTTCTAAAGAGTCCATAGTGTTTTCAAAATCTTTCCCTCTACATCATTATTGGTATCAAAGCCAGGTTAAGCAAGAAAGTTAGTGTTAAGCAAGAAAGTTAATAGAAGGGTTAAGCAAGAAAAAGGAAGATGCCTCCAAGAAATGTTGAAAGAATGGTAGAAAAGATAGCAACACAATTGGGAGAAGCCCTTGCCAGAGAAATGAGGGAGATGAGAGTCATTTTGGATGCAAGACTCAGTGCAATGGAAGCAAACCAAAGAAGATGAATGGTTACAGGAGATGTGAGTGACCAAGAAGAAGAAGTGGTAAATGAAGCACCTCAAGAAGAACCTCAAGAAGAGAGGGATGTTGATGATTTGAGGTGGGAAAAATTATTGAAGGCAGACAAGAGTGAGGGAACCAAGGTGAAGGTGGAACTTCTAGTGTATGTAGGCAATTTAAATGGTGAAGAAATCCTTGATTGGATAGGGGAGTTGGATAAGTACTTTGAATTGGAGGAGGTACCTAAACGACAAGAAGTAAAGTTAGCAAGGACCAAGCTGAAAGGTCATGCATCCCTATGGTGGGATTATGTTCAGGAAGAAAGGAAAATCTAAGATTACTTCTTGGGATAGGATGGTTTCCAAGTTGAAGGGAAAATTAATGCCTAGTGACTTCATGACTTAGTTGTGTAGGAAGTTGCAGAACTTGAAACAAAAAGATATGGGAGTGAAAGAGTACACTAAAGAGTTTTATAAGTTGAGCATTAGATCAAGACATATGGAAGATGATACAAACAAGATTTAAAGATACTTAAATGGGTTGAAGTATAACTTACAAGATGAGTTGAGCCTCACAAGCCTCAAGACACTTGAAGAGTGTTATCAGTTGGCCTTAAAGGCTGAAGAGAAGTTGAATAGGAAGAAAGAAAAGCAGAACAGAGGTAGAGGAAGGAAATTTAGAGGTAGAGGTTCATATGTGGGTAGAGGATAGTCACAAGAAATTCAAGGTGAGTCAAGCACCTTTCAAGAACAAACACCAAGTTCAAGAGAAGATTTTAGGGGAAGAAGGCCTAACTTCAGGGGAAAATTTGGACAAAGAGGAGGATTTATTAGATTCATAGGAAAGTGCTATAAGTGCAACAATTTTGGTGGTCATCAAGCTTGAGAGTGTCCAAAAGAGCAAGAAACTACCACATTTAGGAATGAAAGGACTCAAGTTGCTCAAGGAGGAGATGAAAAGAGTGTTAACTCCTCAGCATAGGCAAAAGAACCAGAGATAGGAGAATCCTTGTTGATGAGAAGGACATTGATCAAGGTTCCAACATGGAGAAGGAGCCACCACAAAGGAAGTCATTATTCAGGACTATTTGCAAGTGCCAAGGTAAGTGTTGCAAATTTTTTAAATAGATTCAGGTAGTACTAATAATTTAATTGTTGTTGAGATGGTAGAGAAATTAAATTTGAAGATATTGCCTCATCCTAAACCTTATAAGGTCTCATGGTTGAATAAGGGGCAGTAGGTACTAGTTAATGAACAATGTTGGGTAGAGTTTCAAATAGGAAGGTATAAGGAAGGTTTTATGTGATACAATTCCAATGGATGTATGCCATGTGTTGTTTGGTAGGCCTTGGAAATATGATAAAAAAACAATGCATGATGGTAGGAAGAATGTCTATGTTTTGGAGAAGGATGGAGTTACCTACACCTTAGCACCTTTGAAAGAGAAAGATAAAGACCAAAAGATTGGCTCAAGTGTGATGATTGTGGGTGAAAAAGAGTTTCTAAAGCCAATGGAAGATGAAGAGATGGGTTTGGCAATGATGATTATACCTAGTATTTTTATAACAGTAGCAAGAATTGATGAATTGCCTTGGGAAATTCAAGATATGTTTAAGGGTTATGTGGATATAGTGGTTGATGAAATTTATAATTTATTGCCTCCATTGAGAGATACTAGTCACCATGTAGACTTTATACCAGGGGATAGTCTACCATATAAATCAGCCTATAAGATGACACCCCAAAAAAATGAAAAATGTAAGATATCTAAAGAAAAAGATGGTGTCAACAAAAGTGATACAAACAAACTTGTTTGGAAGGTTAAAAATGATATGAATTTGGATGCTAAAAGAAATAAGATTGATATGAAGGAAATTGTAGAGTTGAATGAGTGATGTTTGATGAAGGAAGGAAGTTCAGAGCAGCAAAATTTTCAAATTGAGCTGAAGATGGAATATGAAAAATCAAAATAGTTGAAAATACAAATAGAGCAGCAGATGATAGTGATTTTAATACTAAAGTTTGGTATGGAAGAAACTGATGAGAGTGAGCTAGATTAGATGAACACAAGTAGAGTGTCATCCAAGATGTGTAAAATATTGTCAATTGTAAGGAACATTAAGTGGGTTGAGAACCTCCAAAACTATACTTTCAGAATCAAACACAAGAATGGGTAGAATAATAAGGTGGTTGATGTTTGGAGTAGAAGAGCATTAGTAGTGCAAGAAATTCAATTTAAAAGTGTTGGTATTGAAGCACTCAAGGAGGTGTATAAGGATAGTGAGGATTTCAAAGAAGTCTATGAGGTTTGCAAGCAACCTCTTAGCACTAACGGGGAGAAGTGGCTAGATTGTCTTATACAAGGTGGTTTATTATTTATGAAAAGTGCAGGGGGTGAGAAATTTTCCATTACTATGCAAGAAATTCATCAACAAGTGACAAAGCAGCTTCGAACTAGTGTTGCCTATGAGATTGAACTACCTATTGGAGTAGGCATATCCCCATATTTTAATGTTTCTGATTTGTATTCTTAAATAGGAGATGCAATTGCTGATGAAGGAGCAATTTTACAATAGATTTCATATGCTAATTGGATAAAGAATATTCCACCTAGCAAGTCCACGGAGTTAGAGTGCATCATTGACACCAAATAAAAAAAGAAGACAAGGGGCAAGCAATACCTCTAGTATTTGGTCAATTGGAAAGGCCTCCCAACTAAAGATTCCACATGGATGACAAAGTTGGATATTCTCAAGCATGGGAGGATAGTAGCAGACCTCTTCTCAGGTGGAACCTGAGCTCTTTTTCTTTTCCTTGGGAGTATGATACAGGAGCCATCACTCTCAATGGTTATTTTTATGCTTTCTAGGGTTTTATGAGTTTTTATTGTGTTGGTAGGAGTCTTGTAGGATCCATTAGGATCATCTCAAGTGGTTTTGATAGCTTTGTTGGGCCTAGATTTCAAATTATTTGGTTTCCTGCCAAAACTAAAATTTGAATTCCTAGGTGCATTTTGGCTTGCTACAAGGGTTGGGATTGTTCTCAACACTTTTTTTTATATTTCTTAGTGCTAATAAGGTCTTGAGAGAACCATGGAGTCATAAAAAGTTCATTTATTTAATGTTTTTGTTTTTGTCTAGGTTGAAGTTACACTAAAGTGGCATAATTGTAATATTTCATGCAAAAATCTTTAGGTTTTGTATGGAAAAGGAAATATGCTCATGGATAACTATTTTTGTAAGTCTTTGATTCTGAATCAATCCAAGAACACACTCCAAAAATTATTGGGGGAATATTTGGTAAAATACCCTATTACTTTGTAATTTATTGACAATTTTTAGTGTGAAAACATCAAGAACTTGCTTGGTACGGAATTGTAAGGCCTGCTACAGGGTCTGAAAGTGGATGGACATGTAGAGCCATGTTTTAATATTCTAAATATTTTTATTTGGTTTAATTTCATGTTAAAATGAGCAAATTATGAGGAAAATAGTGCTCACGGGTTAGTTACAGGCCTAGGGTTTCCAATTGTAGATGCCGAAAATTGGTCTAGGCCTACGAACACCACTTTTGACATAATTTTCTATTATCCATGGTCATGATTAAATAATTTTTATTATTTAATTACCCTTTCTAACACATATTTCCTCTATTAATTAAATACCCCTTTTAATTAATTCATTAATTCATAATAACATTTATTCAACTTGATTAATTAAATAAATCATGTTTATTTAATTATGTCGCTAACTAATTAATTCTTCCTTCTTAATTAAATAATTTATTATTTAATTACCCCTTTTGTCACATTTCAACTATAATTAAATACTTATTATTTAATTATTCATTTAATCCTCTTTATCTATAATTAAATATTTATTATTTAATTTATTCAATTCCACCTTTTCAACAGTCAAAATAAATAAATTATCTTTATTTATTTAATTAAATCTCTCATTTTCGAATGTTGAATTAAATTAACATTTAATTCATATTTAATTATTTATGTCACATTCTTCTATCAATCAGTTGACTAATCATTCACTCACCTTCTGAATCAAGATCTATTTTTAGTTCTCCAGTTATCTCTGGATTCAACATCTGATTGTCTCTACGAGAGGACTCTGTCACAACTAGTCAGTTAACTAGTTTTAACTCATGTTTGCATTCAAATGCATTATTCTTCGAGTTCTAACTTTTTCTTTGAAATTCAAAGTCTATTTCTTGTATTTTTGAAGACTCTTAATTGAGGATTGAGATCTTGAACTCGTGTTCTAACTTAATCTTTATCATGTAGTATTTATGTAATGAAGATGTTTGAAATGCAATGTAACTATATGAAATATTTATAGAATGTATGCATATGCAGATTATCTAATATTTTTGTTGTGTCACAGGACTTTATCTTTATGTCGGGAAAGAAATGTTAGTATGAATGAATTTAGAATGTTAGTAAGAAATAACGAAGGTTGATTGATTGAAAAATATATGATCTTCGATATTTTGCCAAATATGCTATGCTTGCTTGTTATCATCATTGGGTGGGACATGACACAAATGGATAGTACACACCATGATATGAGATAGACCAAAGTGTAGAAATTCATCCATTTGTGAAAAATAGACAGTCGTAGACAAGGAGTGTCTTAACTCATACTAAGGACAAAATTGCCCCAGTCGTGTTGTCTTAACAAACCACATACAACAAACAAATAAAAGATGGGTCATGAGACGTCATTGCTCCTCTAAATCCATTTAGGACATCCTTGAGGAAACCAGTAACATGACTCAAAAACCAATGCTAAAAAGATAGTTGACAAACAGCAGCCAAAGAAAAAGAGTCCTGAGACATCCTTGAGAAAGCTAGTAACCGGACTAATTCACAAATCAATAAAAAGATAAGACAAAATAAGATATAAAGTCATAAAGCCAAATAAATGTATTCGCCAAAACTTGATCTTGTGGGATTGTTTGATTGTTGATGTTTGACATAGCGTAATGCGAGGGATGACACATACCGTAATAATAGTCTGGTTTCGAATTGGTGACTATCTGTATAAGGCATGACAAAGCCTGGTTTTAGAAAATACACGTGTCATATAAGATGTTAGAGCCTGATGACGTTGATGCGACAAGTTACATGAGGCTATGACAATTTGACGACGCTTGTTGACAAGAAAGATATATCTTACTAAGACATAGGTTGATCGCTTTGACAATGTGTTTGATATTGACTTAATGACTGTTTGAGATGTTGCCTTGTTGGTGCATGACTTGTTTTGATTCCTTGACTGATTAAAAGTGTGTGTGTGTATATTGATAGTGTATGACTTGAGATAATACTCTAAAGTACTGACCTAATGCGGCTAAAGACATGCATCTAAGTGAATGATATACAATGTGTGTGATAGTGAATTGTGATAAACCGTATTGGATTGACCTAGTGCAATTGCGGGAGCTCATCAATTGATTAGCCTTTCCTACGTTGTACATGCAGAGACCTCATATTTTGATAGGATCAATGACTTTGAATGTACAAAGAGTCATGATTTTTAAATGTGTGATGCATGTCAAACCTAGACAAATAGACCTAATGCCTCAGGGGCACATCGATTGATGGCCTTGCCTACGTCCCAGTCGCAAAGGCAACGTAGTTCGACTATGTCTATGACTGACTTGACATGAATAACGTTGTTTTTTGGATTTTCTGACATGTTTTTATTTTTTTTATGTTTTTGAAGTTTTCCAGTGTTTTTGGATTTTTCAGGACATTTTGCGATGGTGCAATGTTATGTACAAGGTCTCCATGGAACAAAACAAGGATTTTCCCCCAGTCAGGAATAAGACATGTGAGATGGAGTGGGGAATGTGATAGAATGGATGTTAGATGTCAATCGATCCAAGCAATGGATAGGACAACCATTTATTATGAGTGATGGTGCAAAAAATCTGATTGGAATTATGGTAGACGAAAGAGCGAGTTTGACTACACATGGCGCCTTTTTGCCAGGTTTTCACCATGATACTTATCCATAGCGCCACCGAAGCGGTTTTCACTATTGGACGGATTATTTCTCTTTACTTTTTTGTTGTTTTTTCAATTTTTTTGGTGTTACAAAGACGCCTGTTTGCCAGGTTTTCATCAAGGTAACCATTTTTTTGTTCTTTCATTTTTAATTTTTTTTCTAGATTAAGACACAGATTCTCAGAAGTTAAGCATAGAACCTTTTCAGATGCAGGCTATTAATTGGTGACAAAAGTGGATCTCCTTCAGTAGTAGAGAGTTGGTACGCTCATGATCCAAAAGCTTATGTGACAATATAAGGCCCTAACCAGTTAGGTTCGAACTTTCCTGGCTTTTCCCGTTCAACTTTATTCTTCGGATTCTCCATTAAAACCAGGTCACCAATGTCAAAGTGTCTATTTAGAGCTTTCCTATTATAGCTTCGACTAAGATGATTCTGATATGCTTGCAAATGGTCTAGTACTTTTTGTCTTCGCTCATCCAGTAATTCTAGCTCTTGTAATCTAGATACACGGTATTCTTCATCGTCAATGTGACCTTTCAAGGATACCCTCAAAGAAGGAATTTCAACCTCAATAGGTAAGATAGCTTCGTACCCGAATATGAGGGAGTATGGAGTGGCACCAGTGGGACTACGGATGCTTGTACGGCAAGCCCATAAGGCAAGATGTAGCTGTAGGTTCTAGTCACGACCAACATCATTGACAATCCTCTTTAGGATTCTAGCAATGGTTTTATTAGATGCCTCAGCTTGGCCATTACCTTGTGGGTAATACGGGGTGGAAAAATGATGCTTGATGTGGAACTCTTCACATAAATGGCGTACTTCTTGGTTTTTGAATGGGCAGCCATTGTCTGTGATAATGGATTGGGGTACACCATACCGACAAATGATATAGTTTAAGATAAAATTGGATATTTGTGTGTCGGTGATGTAGGTCATGGGAATAGCTTCAATCCATTTGGTGAAGTATTTGATGGCGTTTATGATGAATTTATGGCCGTTGGATGATGGAGGGTGTATCTTACCTATGAGGTCAAGTCCCCATTGGGCAAAAGGCCATGGTGACGTAATCAGACGAAGCTCCTGTGTTGGTGCTCTTATCAAATCTCCTTGTATCTGACACTGTCTACATTTCTTTACAAAGATATATGAGTCTTTCTCCATTATAGGCCAATAATAACCTAATCTCATAATCTTATGAGCTAAAGTAGGACCACTCGAATGGGATCCACATATACCCTCGTGCATCGCTCGCAAAGTTGGTTGTGTTTCTTCAGCATCGAGACATCTCATTAGGGTGTTATCTAAGGTACGTCTATATAGGGTATCTCTAATGATGGTGTACTTAGTTGACTTACGGATAAAGGTTCGGCATTGGTTATTTGATAGGTCTAGAGGTAAAGTTTGGTCAGTTAGATAGTCAAATATGTCTTTATACTAAGGGGAATTAGGACCAACAATAGTACACACCATCACAAAATTGGGGACACCATAGGCGGGGACCAACAGTTGTTCAACCAAAAACTCAAACTTAGGCACATTACTCGAAATATCCAATAAGGAACCCACAGTTGCCATAGCATCTACAGCCCTGTTTTGAATATGTGGTATTTGTTGAAAGGTAATGTCACCAAAA
This sequence comes from Sequoiadendron giganteum, assembly GCA_007115665.2. NCBI lineage: Eukaryota > Viridiplantae > Streptophyta > Pinopsida > Cupressales > Cupressaceae > Sequoiadendron > Sequoiadendron giganteum. The sequence goes on from CM021104.1 coordinate 494,958,670, forward strand.
TACTGCTTGAAATTGTCAGCCATGCGCTTGTAGGGGCAAGTTTCTCATCCTTAGTCTCATAATCATCATTTACTTATTGGACTACAAGCTGAGAATTGCCAAAAACATGTAGACTCTTTATCTTCCACTGAGCTGCCATTTTTAATCCTATCACTAAGGCTTCATACTCTGCTATGTTGTTAGTACAAGGGAAAGCAATCCTGAATGATTTAGGAATGGTGTCGCCTTGAGGTGTAACAAATAGGATACCTGCTCCTGAACCACGTTGTGTATGTGACCCATCAAAGTATAGTTTCCATTCGGTTCTAGTGTCAATTTTGAAGATAAATTCGTCAGGAAAATTTGCCACTAAAGGATGGTCTACATTCATGGATGCATCTGCTAACTGGTCTGCAATCACTTGTCCTTCTATAGCCTTCCTCTCCACA
>CM021104.1:494962211-494988842 GCA_007115665.2 Sequoiadendron giganteum
GGTACAAATTTCATTGCATGTATCCAAGGTCTACCTAATAACAGGTTGTACGGAATAGTGAGATCCAAGACTTGGAAGCTGGTGTTCATAATTGTTGGGCCAATTCTGATAGGGAGTGTGACAACTCCTTTGGATGATCTTTCCTCATCATCGTAATCCTTGATGACTATACTCTTAGAAGTGTCTACGCAGTCTTCTGAGAATCCTAATGCCTTAACCAATTTTAGGGTACACAGGTTCAAACTTGCTCCTCCGTCTACCAAGACTCGTCTGACTTTGGTTTGATTGACTAGGACTTCAAGATGTAATGGGTCATTATGATCAGACTTTTCGGTTGAGTAATCTTGTTGGGAAAATGTGGCATGATGCGAGTTGGTTAAATATCCCACCATTTCTTCAAAACGATTGACATCTAAGTCTGTAGGAACAGTCATATTCTGTAAAGCTTTGTCAAGGATGGCTCGATGCTCAGGTGATAAAGTCAATAGTTCCAAAATGGATATTTGTGCAAGGGTTTTGCTCAGTTGATCAAGGAGGTTGTACTTGAACTTGGAATTCTATGTAGGTGGCTCAGAAGAAGGACCTGGAATAGTAATCTTAGTTTTGCGTGTGTTCACAACACATTCTGGGTGTTTCTTAATGATGATGGTTTTCACGTTTTCATTTGCAGCTCGGAGGTGATTTATGATCGATCCTTTACCATAGTCATACTTGGTATTGGTATAATTGGTAGATGGATTGTTCTTGGTTCCCGAACTGGATTCTTTTCCTTTCGTGTGGTCATGTAATGGGTCTGTGAAGAACTTATGATCACTGTTCTTATTATTTTTCTACCCATTGACCTCTATGGTTCTGTTTTCAAAAAAGTCTTGGATAATATTCTTCAGTTGGCGACATTGTTCTAGGTTGTGTCCTTTTGTTCGATGATAGTCACAATAGGAGTTGTTGTCCCACCATGAAGGTTTAAACTGTCCAGGATCATACTCTCTTGGTTCCAAAGGTTTAATGAGATTATGTTTAATCAACTATTTGAAAACTATCTCGATTGGTTGCCCTAAAGGGGTAAATTCACGTGTAGGAAATCTCCTTTGCGGTCATTGTTGTTGTGAATTTTGGAGATAATTGGTTGTTTGATCTGGACTATTCGTCCTGTCTTGATTTTGGTTGCATCCTCTAAGTGTGACAATTGGTCCCGTATGTATGTTTTTAGCATCAACAATGTCGTCATTCGTGACATTCTTGTTTCTAGACCAGAATTTGTTTATATCATTCGGTGTGTTTTGATGTTGGACAACTGGGCTTCTGCCTGGTACTTTTATTTCGCCTTTGTCAATAAGGCCCTTTTCAAGGATGATGCCCTTTTGTACCAAGTCTAGGAATGAAGTACAACAATGTACCCTTAAGTCACTTCGTAGTTTTGGATTGATGTTCTCAAGGAATATCGTGACCTTCTATTTTTTTGGTATTTCAACTAGACATCTACTAGCTAGACTTCTCCATCTCTGGAAGAAAGTGGTGAAAGTTTCACCGTCTTCTTGTGTTGTGTGGCACAAGGTTGCTATTGTTACTTCATTGTCTATGTAAAAGGAAAAATGTTCGATAAACTTCTCAGCTAATTCACCCCAGGATCGTATGCCATATGGCAATTTAGAAAACCATTCCAGTCCTATCCCTATAAGGGTTCATGGAAATAGTCTCATCAAGTAGGTGGGGTCATATGATATGTCCATGCATGTTGTTGAGAATTCTCTAATGTGTTCCAAAGGATTCTTCCTCCCATTATACTTAGGCAAATTCGGTATAATGTATCCATGGGGGAAAGGTGTCATATAAAGAGCTTTGTCAAATGGACATGGACATAGGTCTTGTACTGAGATAGTTCGTTTGCCTGACATAGACATGTTGTCCATTTGTTGTTGAAGAGTTTGCATTTAGTTTTGGAGGACATCTACTTGTGTCAAGGACATGGTGTTTGCGTTGTTTGGATCAATGTAGGTGTTCTGAAATGCCATGTTCTATGACGGGTTGTGATTTGGCGAGGGAATATATCATATTTCATGTCTGTATGGTCTGATTTGGTATAGGAATATTTCCTACCTGAATGGTCTGATTTGGTATAGGAATATTTCCTATCTGAATAATCTGATTTGGTATAGGAATAGTCCTGCCAACTTTGGATCTCTTACTAGTCGTGTTGGTGCCAAAGGGGTTTGATGAAGTTGCTCCCGCAGTAAATTGTAAACCTTGTGTTATGTTGAAAGGGGTTGTATTTACAATTGACGATGTTTGAGTTGGAATGCCAGTTGGTATTGCTGAGATAATTTGGGGAATAGAAACACTTGACGTCCCAGTTTGCGTTGGTTGAGTAGACATTGTTTTCAAAGTATGAATATCAAATCCTAGTGGTAGTGTGGCACCTTCTACTAGCAATTTTGCTAGATAGCGTTGGGGATCATTTTCCAAACACTCATCCATGAAGGATGCAAATTCAGGATCTTGTATAGTGACGTCTATGTCTTCTTTATAAATTTGTCCATGTGTGTCTCTAGTGACGTGTTTTTCAAGCAAAGGTCTGTGTGGTCTCTCACTTCTTGATGGTTGATTTCCAAAAGGATTGACAAATTCGTTGGGGTCCGACATTGCTTTTTGATTCTTTTGAGACCTTGTTTCGACCATGAAAAGTTGCTCAAAATGGGGTAATGCAGACTATGTCTAAAAAGTGATATGTCCTATGTCTATGTTTTTTGGATTTTCTGACAATAAAGGATGTTGCTAAAAATGATTTCTAAAATGACATATACTAAGATGGCGTATGGTAGGATGGACAATATGCAAAATCTCGTATAGACTATGATGGTAAATGATTCTAAAATGGGTATAACCTACCTCCTATGGAGTAAATGCATGCAAGGATTTTATTTGACCAAGGAACCTGATTATAGGACAAAGACAGTTGACAAGATGAATTTTCCAAACTAGACTGTTGAGCTGAAAAAGATTCACTAAATAGGACTAAAGTGACTAGGTTCAATGATTGTGAAAAATCGGGACATGAACGTATCCAATGACAAGGAAAGTTATCTATTCAACGATATGCAATTTCCTAGGAAGTATCTATATGCATGCAACTTAGGATGACTATGACTAAGACATGGACTGTGACTAAGATGTATATGACACCTAATGATGCAAGGTTTTTGAGCAAATTTTTTCCAATTTCTGTCCAAGGTTGATCTTAAGAAACAGAAGCGAAAATGACTGTTATGTTTCGGACTCAGTTTGCGGTTTTTGAAGTTTTTTGTTGATAGTCAAATATGGTTCACCTAACAGTTGCGATTCACTTTTTGACAGATGCGGTTTACAATTAAGCATGCGGTGATTTGACTAAAACCTCGTTTTGAATGTTGACAGGCAATTTTGACTTTTGACAGATGCGGTTTATGTTTTATCAAATGCGGCTCACGGTAACAGTTGTAGCTCAGAATAATGATTCTGTGTATTTGACTTGGTCGACAGACACATGCAGTTTTCTTTTTGACAGATGCGGCTCGTAATACCAAAGGACTTTTGTGACAGGCACATGTGGCGTTTTCTATGACAAATGCGGCTTGCATGCACACATGTGACTCAAAATTTGACAGTTGTGGCTCGTAATATCCAGACTGTTAAAATGAACCTTTTGATAGACAAATGTGGCTTCTCCCTTGATAGATGCGACTCACTAAGATAGATGCGGTGTTAAAATTGACAGTTCCGACTCACTTTTTGACAGTTGAATTTTTTTGAACATTGTTTTGACTGACTCCATTTTTTGATCAAGATTTTTGACAAATACAGTAAAGACAAGCACATAAATCAATGTATTTTCAGTTTTTGATGATAGGACTGTTAAGACCAAAAACATTTACAACCTAGGCTTTGTGGACAATACTTGTTGAGTTCTTACTTGGATTTCTCTAGCTACGCATATTCATGGTGGATGATTAGTAGCTTGACCCCACTGGCTCCCCTCCATGACACTTACTTATACGGAGCAATCAAGCTAATGTACCCATGAAACTCCCATGGCATATATTTCATCTCTACACGTGAATCGTAAGAATGTAAGACGGCTTCACAGGTCCGTCTTGCTGCACTAGCAAATAGGTAGGATTTTGGAAAATCTACAACAAGGTGTTTAGTAAGGGCATTTTTTTCATGGGGCACTATTCAATGTCGGCGAGATCCTTTTTTTTCCATCTTGTTGGAATAGTGTGCATGATTCTTGGGCTTTCCCCAAGAATCCACTTTTATATACCAGTTGGAAGTCGCTTGGCATCTAACGTGCTACCGGTTTGAGTCGTCTTGGGGTGAGTACTTTTTCCCACCAAGACAAGCCCAAGTTCTACAGTTAGTAACCGTTTCTCTTACACCTAGGATTGCATGATTGTGCAAGGGGAGAGGATACTCTGATATACTGAATCGTAAAGGGTGACAAATATGTGCAACGCACCAGACAAAGAAGACAATGATTCTTTTTATTCCAAATGAAAATTATTTATCTACCAAACAGACTGCTTGCTAAATAAATAAAAACAAAGGCATTAGGTCCTGCATGCAGATTGATTAGTAGTTCATTTTTGGTGTCTTCGACTTTCGTCCTGCAGAAAACAATGGTTTGTGTTTTTATGGTCTTTTATGCTTCATCCTGCAAACACTAGGTTAATCCACATTAACACAACTGTAAACAAACATTAGCAAAAATCAAAACAACCTAAATAGTGAAAATGAAAAAATGAATGTATGGAAATGACTAAAAAATGAAAAAATGATTACCAGTCAAATGTGGCGTTTCGAGCCACAGATGTGGCTCAATGTTGACAAGCATATGAGTTTCGTGAATTGTTGACAGGCAGATGCGGTTCACGAATTGTTGACAAGTGGATGTGGTTCAGGGCTTCGGGAATGCGGTTCAGAATGTCAGATGCGTCGCGGAATATGGCAGATGCAGTGCGCGAGGACAGATGCATCATTTTTTTTAACAGATGTGGTGCGCCATGTGATAACCTGCAAAAAAATAAAAAATGGAAAAACGGCAAGACGAAAAGATGTACGAATTTGAAGCATGTTCATGTCAGGTTCACCAAATGTAACATAGAATAAAATCTTGAATAAGATCTGCAACTAGAATGTACGATGTTAATCCTAATCTAACCAATATTAATCTAAATCAAACAACAAAGAATGAAGAAAATAAACATGATTAAACTAAACAAATGAATTAGAAAGCTCTCACTGAATATGCATTCACTCCTTCGAATTATAATGTCTCCATGAATAAAATGAGCTCACAGGCTCTCTGATCAAAATACAGTGTCTACATATATAACAATTGTCATCGTGTCCCACTGCCACTACTCTCACATGGTGAAGGTGGTGGAAACTGCCTCGGAGGTACTCTCTGCGAGAGGTGGAAGGCCTGTCATACAGACCTTTCCTCGATGGTCCTACCACACCCTCTATACTTTATGTCCTGCTATGACTCCTGCTCTGTGATCTATGACTATGAACCTCTGAGAAGCTAGGATCTTGTCTCTTTGCTGGCACCACTGACTCATATAAATCCTTGTAATATGTAGCCCTCTCTACGGCTTTGACTAACTCTCGTACCATCCCATCAGATGAAGACCCACTGTAAAGGCGTATGGCCTCTATAAACTATTGCTCGGTCTCCTGTCTCTGCACTATGACCTGATCCCTCTCCATGAGTGCACTGTCTCTCTCTGCATGAGCACTATCCTTCTCTATTTGCATAGCATCAAGCTTTGTTGTCATCAATCTCAGTCTCTCCTCCATGACCTCCCTATTACCATCCCTAGGGGTATCATCCTCCTGTCTCCCCTCCACAATCCAATCCTTGAGCTCTCTCTCCTACTCCTCCATAGGTGCCTCCTCCTCAACATCATCCTCCCCATATCTTGCCAAAATACCTAGAGGTTCTCTATCCATATCCATATCCACATCCTCTGCGACATCCTCTCCCCCAATATCCACCTCGGCTAACTCCTCTACAACTGCCTTCACGGCAGCATACTCATCTTCGACCTGTACATCAGCTCCACCTTTGATGTCCAACATCGGTACATCCTCTACCACTGCCTCTCGGATAGGTGAAATTCCACCTACCCGACCCCCTCTCTATCCTCTCCATCCTCGCCTACCACCACCGCCTTTTCCATCATCACCCCTCCCTCCTACTCTACCAACTCTAGCACATCCACCTCTCTGCCATCCTCTTGGTCATGTGCCTCGTCTCTCCATTGGTGTCGACTGATTTGGATCTGTGTATGGAATCAGACAATGCTCCGCCCACCATGCGTCATATGCAGCTGTCATCCCTGGATCTGTTGCTCCATCTCTCCATCCCCACTATATTGGTTGTAAATCCTATATCTCTGCCTCTGCGGTAGCAACAAGAATCATGGGCCCCCAATATGGAACCTCTCTAGAAGAACAATCAAACTCTGCTCTACTCCGAGGCTCATCCTGAATCTTGCCGAACTGCCTCAAAACTCGGTCTGGGAAGTGTCTCTCTATAATGTGCACACTCGAAACAATCCTCCCAATCAGGTATTGTGTCTATCTACAATATGGAAAATGTCTATCCTCATTAGACCACTCCTCATAGTCCATGTGTGGTCTCCAAGTGAACTGATCCAGAATGTCAAGAGCATGTCTCCAATATCCAGTGTCTCCCACATGGCTCTGAGTGATGTGTCCCGTGTATCATAAAACATACAGAGCTCTCTCCCGTCGCTCTACAGTAACTAGAGGATGAAACACAACTATCCTCTCTCATGCCCAAACCATCAACAGAGTGGTCCCACAACTCAGTGACTGTGCGTCTTTGTATGCAATATCATGTAAATGGAAATATAACATCCCTAATAAACACGAACTCTCTCTCCAACATACCCACCAACATATCACCCCATCCAACTGGAAAACCATTACCTCGTCGATCTGGTAATACTATCCCCACTATCAGTGTACATAATATGCATTCAATCCTATCATATCTATCTTCCAACACCAACCATCTGATCTCATAATGCTCGATGTCGAGCCTACTGATATCGTCCACCTGATAAAATATGGCTAGCTCGGTCAATCCACGTTGGGTATCGTACATCACCCACTCTCCTCTAATTGATAGTCTAAGTATCCTATACACATCCTCCAATGTGACAGTTGCCTCCCCAGTTGGCAAATGAAATGATGATGTCTCAAAGTGCCATCGCTCGCATAACGCGGTGAGCATCCCCTTGTTTGCCCAAATGGTGGGCATCGAAAGACAATGACGTAGACCAAGTCTCCACAACAACCGTATCTCTGCACTACTCAGATGATCTCTCAGATCGAACGTGTCAGGACGTGTCTCTCGCGTATATATAGGATCCAATACAACCTGCATTTCAATCACGATGTCAAGATTTTCAAATATTTTCCTTAGAAATTTTTTTTTTGAAAATTTTACCAGCCAAATGCGGCTCACATTAATAGATGCGGTGCATTCTTACAAATGCATTGCATGACAACTCATTTGTGTCACATATTACATATGCATTGCACATTTGACACACCCGTTTCTACCTACTGCAAATGCGGTGCATTTTCTAAGCTTGTCTACTTTCTACATATGCGTTTCACTAATGCACATGTGGTTCACTACCCTACATGCATTTATTCCTAATGCAGATGCGTTGCATAAATACATATGCAATGCATTATATTGCAAATGTGTTTAATCCCTAATATGCCTAACCTAGCCTAGACGTGTTTTTGCACATGCATCGTTTCACAGTCAAATGCGGCGAATACGACGGCATATGCGTCGATCTCGAAAGACCGCATATGCTAATCAATTTTTAAAGGCCTAAAAATATGTGCAAAAATAAATTTCAAGAGTTTATTTTTAGGTACATACTGGTGATCCTGCATCGACTGGCCTCTTGAAGGTCTGAATCTGATATCCTCGATGCGCAACATTGGGAATGGGTGCCATCTTCGTCCGCTAGTCAGAGCAAATTCTCAGTTTTCCAAACTCTTCTGGGTGCAAATGAATTGGTTTTCAACCTAATTCTTATTTATAGCTAGGGTTTGGGTGGCATTTCTTTTTCCCTTGTCTATTGGTTGCTTAACCTTTCAACTTCAAATGACCCGTACACGTCTGTATCACATCCAATTTCAATTCCGTCAACTCCATAGCATTTATAACTATCCAATTGACTTATCGGGAATATTTCCTAATTTTTTTGAAATTTTTCAAAAAATGTCAATTTTCCCGAGGGGGCATACCCTAACTTGTTTCATGCTAGGGCACGATCGGGACATATTTTCTTTGACACAACGCCGAAACAACATTGTATCAAAGAGGGGCAAACTGTAGACACCAAAAATTGGTCTAGGCCTGCGAACACCACTTTCAACATAATTTTCTATTATCCATGGTCATGATTAAATAATATTTATTATTTAACTACCCTTTCTAACACATATTTCCTATATTAATTAAATACCCCTTTTAATTAATTCATTAATTCGTAATAACATTTATTCAACTTGATTAATCAAATAAATCATGTTTATTTAATTATGTCGCTAACTAATTAATTCTTCCTTCTTAATTAAATAATTTATTATTTAATTAACCCTTTTGTCACATTTCAACTATAATTAAATATTTATTATTTAATTATTCATTTAACCCCCTTTTCAACAGTCAAAATAGATAAATTATCTTTATTTATTTAATTAAATCTCTCATTTTTTAATGTTGAATTAAATTAACATTTAATTCATATTTAATTATTTATGTCACATTATTCTATCAATTAGTTGACTAATCATTCACTCACCTTCTAACTCAAGATCTATTTTTAGTTCTCCAGTTATCTCTGGATTCAACATCTGATTGTCTCTGCGAGAGGACTCTCTGTCACAACTAGTCAGTTAACTAGTTTTAACTCATGTTTGCATTTGAATGCATTATTCTTTGATTTCTAACTTTGTCTTTGACATTCAAAGTCTATTTCTTCTATTTTCGAAGACTCTTAACTGAGGATTGAGATCTTGAACTCGTGTTCTAACTCACGTTCTAACTTAATCTTTATCCTGCAATCTTTTCTGACTCATGTTCTAACTCACGTTCTATCTGACACATAACTCACATCGTGTGACATTCATCAATCTCATCCATCGATCTCTCTTTGAATCTGAGCCGATCATTCGAAAACCCAAAATCTATAAAATGGCATGTCATTATCATTATTCCTCCTCCCAAAATCATACACTTTTGAGAAGAAACTTATCTTCGATATTTTGCTTAGACATTCAACAAGGTTATGCTTGCATCAATACTGAAAATCTAAGGGCAAGAATACTAAAACAACAAAATGGAGAAGGGAAATCAAGATAATTCGAAGGAGTGAACGCATATTCAGTGAGAGCTTTCCAATTCATTTGTTTAGTTTAATCATGTTTATTTTCTTCGATCTTTGTTGTTTGATTTAGATTAATATTGGTTAGATTAGGATTAACATCGTTCATTCTAGTTGCAGATCTTATTCCAGATTTTATTCTATGTTACACCAACAATTAAAAATAATCCATATCTTCACTTCCAAACATCAAAAAAATATGAGATTTGGTATGAATTTTCTGTAGGCCCTCAAGCACGTGTTCCCCAAAGTAAAAGTGTTAATTCATTGTTTTGAGTGAGTTATGGCTGATAGTGTGTTTCTTACTATCATTTTGTTGTGTAGAACCCTGCTTCTTTGAGGGTTTATTGAAATTTCTTTGTTTTGTGTTTAAATGTTGTCAAGAAATGTTAAAAGGGAGTATTTGGAGTGTGCCCAAGAGATTTAAGGCCTAAGTGTGCAAATAATAGATGAATATTGAGTTCTTTTGAGGGTGTGACTAAAGAAACAAGTTTTTTGTAAAAATATTGAAGGGTATAAGGTGTTGTCATCATTGAAAGACCAAGAATCTTGTATTTATTATTGTTAAAGCCACATTATAATTGCTCTGAAGAGTCCATAGTGATTTCAAAAGCTTTCCCTCTGCATCATTGGGCTCCTTCAATATGTGGATTCATAAGACCTTCCCAATATACAACTAAAGCTTTGGATAGCATGAGAGTTACTTATAAGTGTTCTATAGTGTATTTTGCATGTTTTCTAGATATTGTATTATTGATTATAGACCACTATTGCATATGTGGTGATTCAAGGATGTTGCCTATGTTCATTTATAAAATTTATTATTATAATATTGAGTTGGATCTACTACAATCCTATTGTACTTATTCATCACATGTGCTACTTTGAAGTTGGTCTATTATTGCAACTATATGATTTGACTTCTTATATGAATGAATTTATATTTATCTTCTTGTGCTTGTACATATACTTTCATATTATTATGCATGGTTTATTATTTATTAAAAAGTAAGAAAAAAATTGGTTTTACATTTTGAAGGTTGTTACATTGGTATCAAAACATGGTTTAAACATTAAATACTACAACTCTCTAGTAAACCATTGGAAAAATTAATAAGTCTTATTTGTAGTTACTTTATACTTTAATTTCTCAATTTTGAAAGTATCTTTAACCTATTTGATTGGATGGCTATAAATAGAAGGAATTTGGGTAAATATTGTTGAGAAAAAGGTGTCTCAAACTTACTGGTTAAGGCTCTCCGAAATCAAGAAAGCACTTAGCCGAGTCAAAATCTTCTACACCGTAGTACTGTGAAAGTCTAAACTAGAGTTGGTGGGTTGGCGGTAAAGGTCCATCGAGAAGACAAATGGATATCGGCGAGATGAAATGATTAGTCTCTTCGACATGTCGATAAGGTTCTTCATTAGGTTGAGAGGTAGTTTTCGGTGGGACCTAGTTGCTAGTCCCTTCGACATCCCAGTAGCACCTCATCGAAGAGAAGGATGAATTTTGCAAGATGAAATTAGTAGTCTCTTCGGCATGCCAATAAGGTGGGACCAAATGATTGTTGAAGGATGACATCAACAGGATGTGTGGCGATGAGTGTTTGTTCAATATATCAAGTCACACTGATGGCGTTAGTTGTATGGTGATGATAGGGATGACACGTAGGAAGTAGGGACCACTTGATCAAAGTTGCAAGGTATATCGGTGAGACCTGCTTATATTGGTGTGAGTTGCTATAGCATCTCTTCAAAATTCTAATGGGACTTCATTGGCAAGACTTCACCATATTGAAAGGAGTCACTTGGGAGTCCCTCTGATGGAATGATAGGCGTATCGAGGTGATAATGGGAATTCAGAGAGATAATGACTTTTCAGTGGTTGTAGAAGTTGGAACAATGATTTTCTTGTAACGTTTGAGAAGTATGTATGTAATGTTGTAGTGCATTGGAATAGGGTGAGGACAGATTAAATATAGAGGGGTTATGATGTTGACTTTTCTCCAGATGTAACAAAATGTAAATCTCCATGTAAAGGCTTAGAGCCTATAATTGTATTGTAATCATGTATTTTGTTGTTGAATAATACAATGGATCTATGCTTTTGGAGTGTGGGATTTTTTACTCGAAAGGGTTTTCCCCACGTAAATCTTTGTGTTCATGTCTTCTATTATATCTTACAATTTTAATGGTTCCTTTTATTGAATTTTTTTAATGCATGTTGTTGAAACTCATTGATCTTGCATGATCTAAAATTGCATGAAATTTATTCTAAGGGTTAATGGTGGAAAATAAACTATGTATGATTCTACTTCATGGCATAGTAGTACATGTTTTTTAGGTTCTCTGAAGAAATGAGTGTTACCAAAGACACTCACTGATCTCAGATGCTCATTCTAGGATGAATCAATTTCCCTTCAATTGGTATTAGAGATTTCTTCTAGGAATTTCTTATTCCTAGTGTTTCTGGTTCTGGGTATTCCTTCTGTGAAGATTTCTTAGTCTGGAAAGCTTGAGGAAATATGAAGGAATCAACTGAAGATTTATCCTTTGCTGAGTGGAATTTTTTTTTTTTTTTTTGTTTCAGGAGACAACACACAACTTGAAGGATGGTGAAGATGGGGAAAATGGAGTTGGTCATATTGAAATGATGTGATTTGAAGCTTGTAGTTGACAATGGAATAATCCTGATGCATGGGGTGGGATTTTTTTCTTTTTGGTTGTGTTGCAGCAAAGCCTTCATATTAGGTGTTTGTGTGAGAGGCTCCTTGATGATATGGAGAAGCTTGGGTTATTTTTTAGCTATGGAGTAATGTGCTTATGTTGGGTGTTTTTCCCTAGTATTAGAATGCATTATTTTTTATTACCCTGATTGCAAGTAGGCTATGGAGTTGATCATTGGATGATCTAGAAGCTTCTGCAATAGCTTGTCTCCCTCAGATGCGTGTGCATGTTGGTGGTTTTGGATTTGGCCTGAAAAGGACCTAGAGTTACTAAACTGATTTTTCCTTTTATGGATGCTTTGTACTTGCATGGCTCAGATTCATGCTCCTTGGATATGAGGGTTTTATAGATTTTCATAAAAAAATCTATGGTTATGCTCATCTATGATAATCCATTATTCTGGTTTAACTATTATGGTGATTTTTTTAGACTTTTGAGTCTTCCGAGTGTGAAGTGGGTGTGGATGCACATGGGTGTTTTTCAAACATAGTGGTTTTGCAAGTTTTATACAGTCAAGAAAAACTTGTGGATTTGTGGAGTTGTGGTTAAGCTATTTTCTAGACCCTAGCTTTTGGGGTGTTACTAGATGAGATAGTTGCAATTTTTACATGCTTTCTTCATGAATGGTGTGAGGAAGTGAGATGATTTCTCTGCATGGGAGTATTGGTACGTGATTAGTCACTCAACATTTTTGTGGTGATTTTTGGTGGATACCTTGACTATGATGCTCATTGTGGACATGATTGGCAAATCAGATATGAGCTTGATTTGGTGCTTAAGTGGTGCAGGGGCACCTAGGTTTTCATGCCCAAGAGGGGTCAAAAGTTGATTTTTTTTTTCTTGAGTTAATTTCTTGTAATAAGGCCTTCAAGGACCATTTCATAGGTTTTTGAGTCAGTTTTGATTCATTAGGGGTGAGTTAGGGTCTAGTTGCAAAATATTGTCAAGTTGCACAAATGTTGTCAAAGCAACTTTTGCACTTTTTGTCATAACAAGGTATAATGATGTTTAGTTGAGTTTGTAATTTTAAAATTAGTTGAGAACCATTTGGAAATGGTTGTAAAATGTTTAAAATTCCTTTTGTGGTCGAAGGCAAGTTTGGTTGATGACATTTTGGAAGATTGAATCAATAAAAGCTTTGTTTTTTGTAATTTCTGAACTTATTTTGCTGCTATAGTGAATTATATGGATTTTTACAATCCCACCATGGTCTATATTCAATTGGGGTTGATAGAGAATTGAGTATGCTTTCTTTTTCACTTGGTTTCATTCATTTTCATCAAGATTTGATCAAGTTAGAGCCATTTCTTCTCAGACTATTCTAAACCCTAGGTAGGGTAACTAGGAAGGAAGAAAAATGTAAATATCTTCGTTCCAATGATTGAAAATCCTAAAACTCAGTGGAATGGCTTGTGTAGGGTTTTTATTTGGTTTCATAAACTTCCAGGGGTAGAGAATGGGATTTGGCATGTGTGAGGTTGCTACCCTAGCATAATATCTTCATGTATTAGGCCTAGGAACCGTAGAGGCTTAGGGTCTTTGTTGAAAAGCTCTTGGAGATTAAACCACTTAATAGGAATTGATGATTCAAGCCATGTATGACATGATTGAAACATTGGAAGGAGAGTGGATCTCCTGGAACACAAATACCCTGTTGCTACCAAGCTTGTTCAAACCATTAAGCTTGATTTGAGCGAGGATAGTCAAAATTTGGTGTCTTCCATACAAAGTGACCCCACCCAAAAATTTTATATGTTTGTAAGTGGCCAAAAGGGTATATGGAAATTTTCCCACATTTTGAATGCCATTTCTTCCCTGCAAGTTAGGTCTGAAAACCCAAGTTTGGAAGGCTACAAGGATGATAGAGGGTTTGTGAAGCAAAACCCACCATTGGATGTTTGAGAGGTTGAGAGAGTGGTTGTCAGAGGTTGTTTTGGAATAGATTACCCCTGATCTACATCATTAAATCATGTTTTCTACATGGTTATTCTCTTTGAGATCTCATATTTTGTAGTTTCCAATTTGATAGTGGGTTTGCATGTTACATTGATTGGATCTACGGGTTGTGCAATGTTGTGGGCTATCTTTACCTACATGTTTTCTATGGGATAACGCAAAACTGGATTGTCTATATCCATGAGGTTGATTCAGTGTTGATGTAGACTATACCAGTTGGCCTTGTCTATGGCCATTTATGCATTGGTTTGTTGCTTTGGGATGAGGGAATGGATGATGTTGAGTACCTGGATAGATGATTATGGGGACCTATAGCATGTGTATCATGATGTCATGAATAGCTTGGATACACAACTTGGTGTAAGTTTTTGACAGTGGTGGTATTTTTCCTTGATTTGGAGATCTTGGTTTCACTTGGTGTGATCAACAATACACTTTTATGTGTGTGGACCTGAGCAATTTTCAGATTAGGAGATGTTTGATCATGGTGCTTGGAGACCTCGGTTATCATAGTTCAGTGGGAGCTTTAACAGTGATTGTGGATGAATGATCTTCTTTAGTGTTGTAGATATTACTAGGAGGAGCTCTTAGATCATGTTGTTGTAGAAGGGTTATTTCGCATTTGCATGGACACTATTTGAAGATGTGTAGCATCTTGGATTCATGGCTCTTGTGGTCTTTGGGTTGAGGTGTCGGTGGTGCTTGACAAGTGATGTTGGTTTAGAGTTTTTTTGTTTTATGTCATGGTATACTCTTGATTTTGCATTAGAGTTTTGGCATGATGCATTGCTCTTGAGACCATGGTATGTTCACTTGGAGCATGGGATATCCTAAGGGAGATGGTAATATCATGATTTCATGATAAGTTCCGAATTCATATGATTGGAGATTTGACAGTGGTTTGGTGATTCTTTGTGCTTTGGGTGCATTAGTCATGTGCTTGAGATCTTCATGATAGTGCAATGATGTATTTGGAATTTAGCATTAAATGATTATTTGCAAGTGCTCATGGATACATGGAGAATGAGGTGAGGCTATATTTCTCTTGAGATGAGAGAAGTGTTGTTGAGATGGTTACTCTTGATGAGATTTCAACAGAAAGACTGAGGAGCTTACACCTTAGTTGGACGTGAGTTCAAAAGAGGCCTATGAGGAGATTGCTCTTGGATGAGTCATGATGGCTTGCATATCTTGGAGGAGCAATCTCATTCCCCACTCTTGGTCCACTTGACAACTTATCACCTGAGAGGTAATGCCCATTGTTTCTCTCAGGTGTTTTATGCTTCCCTTCATAGACATAGATCTTGAGCTGCTATTAGATGGCTCTGGAGGATTCATTGTGAGAGATGGATAGCATGGTTATCTCCTTGGGTTTGTATTTTCATTTATTATGATCATAGGGGATGGTAGTGGGTTGATATCCTAAGATTGGAAATGGATTAGTTTTATCTTCTTTAAGAATCTTACATCCATGTAGATACATGTTGCATATGTTATGTTTGATCTCTTGAGGTTGAATGGGGTTGGATGTTGTTATGACTTTTATATTGGGGTTGTGAAGGAGATATTACTTGACACTATTGGGGTTGTGTAGAAGGGCATGCTACATTTTATTATTTGCATATATTTCTCTTTTGTTTGGTTCTTTTTCTTATATGTTCAGATTCATGTGACTTTAGATGAGAGATTTCTATGTGGAGCTATGGTGATCACTAGTTTGTGGTCATGTTTTTTCACTTGGGTGATGACATAGAGGTTCTTGTATCTCTTTCTTTTTTCGGATATGGAGAACATGGGAG
Source organism: Sequoiadendron giganteum (assembly GCA_007115665.2). NCBI lineage: Eukaryota > Viridiplantae > Streptophyta > Pinopsida > Cupressales > Cupressaceae > Sequoiadendron > Sequoiadendron giganteum. The sequence continues at coordinate 494,978,173 of CM021104.1, forward strand.
AGTTGTGGAAGATTGTTGAGAGAGATGTTTATTGCAGCAGTTGGTTGCAAGATTTGCATATCATTTTGGATGGTCCCTGGTACTCCAAGGCTACACTTTCTATGTGTTGTGATTGGTAGACTTGTTATACCTTTGATATTTTTATATTTAGCATTACCCATGCAGTCGGAGTTCCTAGATGTGTTTGGTGTTCTTCAACTGGTTGGCACATGGAGCTTGTATTTGTAGTTGATGGGTTGGCTATTTAGGTGGCATGCATTTGTTGATGTGGATACCTTCAAGGTATGGGTGATTGTATGGATTATCACTTGTTGTGTTTTCTATTTTCAGTCATGTGGGTTGGTCAGCTAGACAAGAGCAGTTAGTTTCCTGGTTGTTGTTCTAGCTGGTGTTCTATCTTGTTTTCTAGAGGATTTCTCTGTGGTTGTGTTCATGTTGGGGCTTTGAAGTTGATGTTGTTGATGCTTTTTTATATCTTGTGATCACATTGGAGTGGTGGCAATATTTTGTATCCTTTTCTATCAGTTGGATTTGATGCTTGTGTTCTTTAGACTGGTGCATACACACCATGGCTCGTTTCTTACCTTTGGAGGATGGTTGGAACTGGTGCCTAAGATGGTGGACATCTTGGATGTTCTTGCAGTTGTCTTAGGTGGTACAGTGACTTCGAGTGTTTATTGGGAGCTAGTACATTCTTTTTCAAGTGGGAGAATGTTGAGAAAAATGTGTCTCAAACTTACTGGTTAAGGCTCTCTGAAATCAAGAAAACATTAGCTGAGTTAAAATCTTCTACACCATAGTACCACGAAAGTCTAAAATAAAGTCGGTGGGTCGGTGGTAAAGGTTCATCAAAAGACAGATGGATATCGATGGGACAAAATTATTAGTCTCTTTGACATGCCAATAAGTTTCTTCATCAAGTTAACAGGCGGTTTGTGATAGGACTTAGTTGCTATTCCATTCAACATCTCAATAGCACCTCATCAGAGAGAAGGATGAATATTGGCATGATGAAATGATTAGTCTCTTCGACATGCTGATAAGGTGGGATCAAAAAACCATTGAAGGATGATGCCAGCATGACATGTGGCGATGAGTGTTTGGTCAATATATCAAGTCACACTAATGACGTTAGTTTTATGATGATGATAGAGATGACGTGTAGGCAGTAGGGACCACCCGATCAAATTTGCAAGGTATATCAGTGAGACCTACTTATATCGATGTGAGTTGCTACAAAGTCTCTTCAACATTCCGATGGGACTTCATCGACAAGAGTTCACCATATCAGAAGGAGTCACTTGGGATTCCCTCTGATGGAATGATAGGCATATCGAGATGACAATGGGAATTCAAAGAGACAATGATTGGTCGGTGATTGTAGAAGTTGGAACGACAGTTTTCTTGTAACACTTGAGAAGTATGTATGTAATTTTGTAGTGCATTGGAACAAGGTGAGAAGAGATTGAATTCAGAAGGGTTATGCTACCAGATTTTCTCCAAATGGAATAAAATGTAAATCTCCATGTAAAGGCTTAGAGCCTACAATTGTATTGTAAATATGTATTTTTTTGTTAAATAATACAATGGATCTTTTCTTTTAGAGTGTGGGGTTTTTTACCCGAAAGGGTTTTCCCCATGTAAATCTTTGTGTTCATATCTTTTGTTCTATCTTACATGTTTAATGAATCCATTTATTACATCTATTTAATGCATGTTGTTGAAACTGGTTGATCTTGCATGAACTTTCCTCTAAGGATTAATGGTGGGAAATAAACTATGTATGATTATTCTTTGTGGCATATAAGTATTACATGTTTTTGAGGTTATCTAAAGAAATGAGTGTTACTGAAGACACTTACTAATCTCGGATGCTCATTCTAGAATGAATCAATTTCCCTTCAAATATCATGTTAAGGCTAGAAAGGATAGAGAGGCTAGAAATTTTATGAGTAACTAAAATACACTTAAAGCCTTGAGAATAGAGCTTGATGTATTGAGAGTTTACATTGACTTGCAAGGGAAACTTATCAAGGAACTATAAAAACTTAGGGAAATTGGAATTAAGAATAATAATTATAAGAATGGTTTAAGTTCTAAGAATGAATAGCATAGTAGTTCTAAACATGGTGTAATAGGGAATTTTTAAATTTATTTTATTACTAATAACATGAGGAACCACCTCAAAAGAAGAGAGTTTATTCACCACTCAAAGAGTTAAAGAAGGTGCACCCACCCAAGCTCAATGGTTTAAGTGGATGTGGTATTGTAGAGGCATGGGTCATTAGTATGTCTGAGTATTTTACATGAATGCATATGATTTAAATACCAAGGCTAAAGTATGCATCTATCATTTGGAGGGTGAGGCATCCTTGTGGTGTGATCACCTAAAAATAATGAATAATTATGGTGTAGCAACTATGGCTTGGGATAAGTTTTAGAAGAATTTTAAACAAATGGTATATTTAAAAACAACATAGAGACTAGAAACTAATAGATCTTAATTCCTTGGAGAAGGTACTCTTATAGTTACCAAGTACATAACTAATTTTATGGATTTGTCAAGGCACATGCACTATGTGAAGATAGAAAAATTCTATGTCAATAAGTTTTATCTTGGGGATAAAAAAAATATCATGTAATGCTACCAAATTTATTTAACCAAATACACTGACACATGTAGTTAAGGCAACTTTAATTGAAAAGAAAAAAGGTAGATTGAGTATGAGAGGCAAAAAATTAGAGCAAGAAGTGGCTTCAAACTATATATAATTAATAATATTAGAAGAGAACATCCTAATAATAGTAATCGAAAGAAATTCAAGATAATTTATCAAAATGAAGCTTACCATGCAACACAAAATAATATAAATGGTTGAAGGAAACCCATGGCTAGTGAAGAATGTAAGGTGCCTATGGCAAGGTATTAGAATTAAAGAGGAGATCACTTTCAGATGGATTTCCCTCAAGTCACTAGGATATTTTCAAGAATCCATCCTAAGATCTATGAAATAGTTGAGAGGGAAGACATTGATAAACTAGTTGCATTGGTATCTACAAGGTACAATTCATGGTTTACCAATTTTTATATTAGCTGATCTAGAAATTGAAAATATTTTTACTTAACCTTTTATGTTAGAAAAGTGAAATATATTTTCAACATATTAAGTAAAGCGTTTATGGAGGTAGAGTTTGGGTCTAGTAATAAGTATAAGGTTAACCATTTCCTTATGGATACTAGGTTTGAGATAAGATCATTGAGGTCTATGTATATCTATATATTACTCAATTGTTGTCCTATGATATGATTCTTGGTATGGGTTGGTTTGGGCCTTATGAAGAACATTTTTATTTATTTTCAAAGTTAATTGAGTGTTTGGGTGATTTTGGAAACATATTAGCTCTCCAAGGTATTCATATACCTATGGTGTTGAGAACTCTTTCAATTATGCATACAAATAAAGCATTTCATAAAAGTTGTAAGACCTTCATGATTAATTTAGAAAAGAAAAATGAAGGTAAATATCATAATATTATGAACACCCTATATTTAAAAATTTTAATCATTCATTTTCAAAGAACTTACTAGGTTTCTGACCCAAGAAAGAGTTTGTTTTTTTTAATTGATATTATACCAAGAGTTGGACCTATATCCAAGGCTCCTTATAGTATGAAAAAAATTCTATAGGAACTGAAACTTCAAATAGAGGAAACGTTGTCTAAGGGATCATCTATCCTATTGTAACCTCATGGGTATGTGTATGGAAAAAATATTTTTAGGGAATTTCAAGACTATGTGACTTATTGGGGTCATGTGAAAGCATGCCACAAGTTATTAGATAGAGATCCAATGAAGGACCTAAATCTAGGGATTTAAGACCACCCTCTAAGAGACATCAAGGGCAATTTTTTTATTCCAAGGTGAGTTAGCTTGGTTAATTTATGGGAAATAAGTCATATCAAGTTTTATTTAGATATGATCAAGGTTCACTAGGTATAGTTTACAAATACACCATGTCATGCAATCAACAAATTTAATCATGGGATATGAGACCTATAAATAGGTTAATGATGCTTAATATACTCACAAGAAATTACTAAAGTAATTGCAAAAGGTGCTTCTAGGAAGCATTCATCTCTAGGTTCTTGAGGAAGAAAGAAAGGGATAGCAACCTAGGCACTAATAGAAATAACTCCTCAACAAGATAGGGTAAAGGATTATGCCTTAGGAATAAAAATTAAAGGATAATTAGGAAATACTTCAAGTTTGATAAGGAATTAAGAAGGATATTTTTCAATAAGGGAGGGAGAATTCCCTCTTCTTGTGGCTCCTCAATAATGAACAACTAGAACTCTAGGAACATGTATGTAGGAATCCATAATGATAGATATAGAAAGTGTTTTACTTTTATAAAAAATATTGGTTTACTAATGTTAAGTAACTATTAAATGAAAAAAAATTGCTTAAATAGAATGTGACTTATAAGTCCAAGTTTCTTATATGTTATTTTCCTAAATATTTTTTTAATGTAGGGAAAACCTAATTTTGGGATTCTCAATCGTTCAATTGAAAACCTACAAGTGTAGCTGATCTATTCTCATTAGGTTGAAAACCAAAAATGGTGCCCTAATGGAGGAAGATGGTAAAACCTACAAGGGATTCAAACATTGGAATCAAACAGGATCATTACCCAAGGGTAGGATATAGTTTAAACAACATACAAATTATAAAGTAGCATTATGGTACAATCATATGTTTTATAATAGATCTAGAAAGACTTAACCATGAATTAATAGGCTTAGGTACATGTCCCTATACATGGAAAGAGTATATTAGTAGTATATATATGTACCACACAAAAGATAAGGATGAGTTAGTAGGAGAATAGAGAATAGTGGAGAGAAAAGAGAGAATGCATTTAATGAGAGGAATCAATAGTAAAATATGATGTATTAGAGCATATACAAGAGTAATAATGAGAACACAAAGAATTTACTAGAAACTTGATTATATCCTATGAATGAATGCATATTTTATGTTCTTTTATTTTTTAATATTACTGCATATAATCTAATCTCCTTCATTATGCATCATATTGAGGTAAACATCACTCTTACATAAATAAAATCAAACTCTTGGTCTACTTTTTTGTCAAAATTTGGGTTCATTGGCAAGATTGAACCTAGGATAGAATTTGTAGTAAGTGAGACCAAAAGCAAAATTGATTGCAAATGATAATAGAAGTTATTTCAAAAGACAATAGAATTAATTGCAATTATGAGTATTGGTGCAAACTAGGTCCTAGCCCTTGAGGGGGTCAGGCACCTAGGGGTTGATGATGAAATGGGGGATTCTAAAAGGATTTGGCAATTGTCTCATTCCTCTTACATATGTAGATTGCATACCCTTTGATTGCAATGCTTTAGAGGAGACTGAGTATATCACAGGTCTTACATGTTCAGATGGTTCATAGACTTATCTTCATGTTCCCACTCTTCAGATCAAGACTCAATCTCCATATTTTGTTGTTCTTGAACAAAAATTTTTATTGGTGGATAAGGAGAAGATTGAACCTAGGATAAAATTTGTAGTAAGTGAGACCAAAGGTAAACTTGATTGCAAATGATAATAAAAGCAATGCAATAATGAGTATTAGTGTAAACTAGGTCCTATCCCTTGAGGGGGTTAGGTACCTAGGGGGTGATGATGTAATGGGGGGATTATAAAAGGATGTGACAGTTGATTCAAAATTTTCCCAATATTTTTGGGATGGATAAAAAGGATTAATGAAAAAAATTAAAGTACTAATATCTAAATGTGATAGAAAGAATTTGAGAGAGTTATGGAGATCAAAATGTCTTATGGGGGAAGCAAGAAGATGAAACTTACTGATTAAATGAGGTTAAAATGTACTTGCAAAATGGAAGAGATATATCACAATAAAATTGAGATGTGTGAAGCATTAATGGAGTGCATGAGGAGGGCTACTCTTAAAAACCTAGGAAATTCTAAGTCAAAGGGATCATCAAACTTAATGACACTCATGAATATTGAAGAGCTAGAGAAATTAATAACATTAATAAGGAAATCCAAATAAAATTTGGTATGGATGCTAGAAAAATTGGAGTATGAAGCATTAAATAGGAGATGACTTACAAGTAGGAATTCTCAACTAGTTGATGTGTTTTTAACTCAAGAATTGACTATTGATCCAAAGTTATCACATATGAAGGTCACAATTTTACAAAAAAATGAGGAATTATTAACCTTGATTTCTTAGTTTAAACCTCTTTAATTTAAAGCATAAATCATTTGGGTATTGAAATTAGTGGTTATGATGGTTTGTAGAGAGAAGGTTTGAATAGGACATCAAGGTGGAAGGGTTTTTCAATGGAGTGGATAAGAGGAATTCTAGGGGCATGAAGAGGAGTTTCAAAGGAATGGGGTTAAGGAGATTCATGTGAAGGATCCGCATGCATTACTATTATGTGGTGTGTGTATGAATGCAAGTTGGGTTCTTGGAGTACTCACATTACTAGATGCATAGTTTGGGTTTTACAAAAGGGCTTGTCTCGATGGGAGTTGTGGGTAGAGTTCACCAGTGTCACATGGTGTTGGAACTTCTTTGGAAGAAAAAGGTGTGTTTTGGTAGTGCACGGTCTAGAGCTCCATGACAATGGAAGAAAATGTGGAAGTAGAAAGAAAAATAGTAATTTTTTAAAAATCTAGAATATGCTAAGGAAACATTGAAAATGTTTGAAGAGGAAAGAGAAAAAGTAGATGATGACTTAAGTTTTATTAAAATAAATTTGTTAACTAATGAAAAATTACAAAATAACACATTAGCAAATTTCAAGAGACCCCACAAGAAGATAAGTCCCTTGGACTAGCCATGCTCCATATGCTAAAGAAGTTGAGAATAGTCTCTAAAAAGGAACATATAGTGAAACATTACAAAAGGAAGAAGATGAAGAGTGAAAAGTGAAGTTGAAAGAATATTTGTTTATACATGAAAAAATATCTTAGGATAAAATTTATTTAAAATTATAAATAAGGGTAGAGAGGAAAATTTTGAGATAGAAAGAGGCTATTAAAAGTAATATAGAACTAGGAAGGTAATACCATTGAAATATTTTAAATTAAATCATGAGAAATCAGAAAGAGGGTAGAGAAGAACCAAGAAAATGTTTTAGATAAAATAAAAAACCTACCACTCGAATGGTGGAAGTAACCCAAAGTTCTAAACTAAGCTTCACATTTTTGGGAAAGACACTAAGGAGGTTGAAGAGTATTTATTTGTTTTAGAATCTATATGGAAGAGATCGAATATCAAAGATAATAATATTAAATTATTTGAATTTGTTGGAACTTGGAGAGATGAATCTCTAATGTGGCATATGAAGGAGTGTCCTTTACATAATCAAGAGTGGACCAAGCTTAAGACTAAATTCCTAAATAATTTCAAAACTTTGGAGTTCTGATTTAAAAGCTTTAGTAAGATGAGAGCCATATTCCAAAAGAAAGATGAAAATATAAAATTTATGCTCAAATATTGAAGAGTATAATAAGAAAATTAGAAGAACCATTAACTAAGGAACAAAGGATTTAATGCTTCATATCAATACTATTACCTATGATAAGGAAAACATTATATTGGAAGATATTTAACACATTTGTTTAAGTGGTAGAGTTAACCTTGAGGATTGAGGCACAATCATTAAGGGAGACTAAAAAATGGGAATATTGAAGAATAAAAAATATGGCATGAATTGGAGTATTTGAGGCTTAAGAAAGAAAATATTTTCCAAGAAAAAAGGGTTCGCCACCTTTATGAAGAAATAAAATATGGTGCACTCACTATGTTAATGAAGGACATATTAGGAACGAGTGCCCATTAATTGAAGGGTATAGAAGAGTAGCATCTTTAAGGGTATAATTTTATGATAGACCTATGGAAGGCCAAAAAGTGTGGAGAGTGGGATAGGTACATTACTAAGGACCGTCAAACGATAAATGATGAAGGGAAAAATGCTATATTTGATCCTTGGGATGATGAATATGTATTTGATGATGAAAAGGTCTATTTTAGACTATATGGGGATCCCACAACAACTAGGAGATCAAGATACAAAATATCTAGAGGTAAGAGGACAATGATTGAGGCCTTGGATAAGGAATGCTACATCTAAACATAACTTGACACCATGAATAGAAGATAATAATTACCCTAAATAAAAGTATGAAGAATATTCTCAAAGATCAAGGTCCACAATATTTTTAGAGGGGGTAGTGATAGGAAAGAGGTTGAGGATAGAGGAGAAGAGAAGAGGTGACCTATTTAAAAGAAAATGAGTACAATGAGTGAATAATAGATCATGTGGGATTTTTTTGGTGATATTGCACATGATTATTTAGTTGTCCTAAGGTATCCCAATACTATAGGAATGACTAGCTTCCTTCAAGTATTAAAAGTGGTCAACTATTATGACCAAATAAAACAAAGGGATTAAATGCATTAATGAAGATTCCTAAATGAGAACCTCCAAATTCTATAAAATTCTAAAAATATAATCCAAAAAATAATATGGAGATAGGTGAACCCTCATTGATTGAAGAATAATACCTATATAGATAATATGCGGAGAGGAGGAAAAATTAAAGTGACTCATCTAGGAATACAATAATAAAATAAAGCTATCGTGATCACCTATGGAGGGGTTGAAATTGATAAGGAGGAGGTCCAAAAGGAGTTTGAAGAAGAGGAAGATTACCCCATTCATGGTAAACATGATTTATAGTAGAGAAATCTAGGGAATTTATATGATAATGCCATAAAATAGAAGCAAAATATAAGGCCTATTTTAAATATATAAATACAAAGGATCAAAGAACTAACCAATATAAAATACAAATAAAAAATAATAGAATTTTTTTAAAAATATCAAGCATTGGAATAAATTTGGTAGGCACAATAGGAACCACCAAGTTATGAGTGCAACAAAAACCAAAAAGAAATGAAAAAGGAGCTCTATTCTAGTTGATGTTAAATTTAACAAGATATTACTAAAGGAAGCTCCAATAGACCTCAACACTATGAACATAATGTCTAAGAAAATTTCAGAGTGATTAGGGAACCCAGTATTAGATAATACACATTAAGTTCTAGCCAACATTACTTGTAGAAGCACTATAAGAACCTAGAGACATGTGGAAGTAAACCTTTTAGGGATAATAAGAAAATTGGTTTTGAGGTTACTAATATGCATGGACCATTATACCCCTATACTATTTTATTGAACATGGAATGATCTATAAATTGTAATAGTATTTTTTATCCCCAACAAGAAGAGATCATCCTCAAAGGAGATGAAATAGTAGTGCATATATTATTAAAATTAGTAATGGATGGAGCATTTGTTGAGGAGATGAATCTTAAGGAATATTTTCAAGAGGAGAAATGATTTAGATGGTTCGAGTTAAGAAGAATTCCTCAAATTGATATATATGGATATCCCAACTCTAAAGGGGGTATATTGGTGGAGAGTGGTGACTCCATCATTGATAGATAAGATGTAGAGGCATGAGAGTTGGAGGAGCCAAAAAAGGGACAAAGAAAGTGTTGATTACTAAGAGGGTGTGTTTTATAGTCGGTACTTGGGTGTGATATTTTCTTGTAGATTAGCTTGGGCGTGTTATTCACCAAAAGAATGTTCTATAATAAGTTCTTAAAGAAAAATATTTTATCAACAAGTTGGTAAAGAACTACATAATCAAATATGGTAAGATATAGTTCATTTTATATTTTTGATATAGTTTACATGTTTTGATGTTGTGGTACTGCAGAGGAGGGAATTTTCTAATCTCAAGACAATGGGGTCTTAAGGAACAAAGATCTCTCAACTACCTCAATTGGCATGGCTCAAGTGAACTAGAAATAGAGATATATAAAATTAAATTCTAGACTATGCTTAACAATAGATGTAACTAGAAAATGTCAAATAACTTGTAGATTCAAAGTGAAAAAAATGTTTAGTTCATAGAAATGAAAATATCTAAATACACATAATATGATACTACTAGGGTGAAGTCTCGATCTTGGATGTCATCACGTCACGAGGAATTCTATGCATATGTGTTATCATCTATACGGATAGAGCCCAAAAATTACTAGAATGAAGTCATTTGCTAGTTGAACCTATTTGTCACTTGTACACATGGAGATGAGGAAAATTGTTGGTGTTAGAAATCTGAAATAGATTGAATAACCCAAGGAACCTTTTAAGAGAAAATCAAAGTTACATAAACTGGAAAAACATAAGAATGCACACCAAGACTCTGCGAGATTATGTAATGTCGATGTGACAAAATTGCATTAAGAGCTTCCAAGCTGAAAAGATACAATGCAAAGATGCATGAATAATGGTTGCATGCATCAAGGTGCATGTATGCCAAAGTATGCAACAATGTAAGAGAATGAAAATGGATGGATACAAGACTATTGCAAGAGTATGCAAATACAAGCTAGGTAGCGAGTTTCTATAGAGCTTAAGAGAGGAGGTAGGTGGAAAATTCAACCAATAGGAATCAACCACAAAAGTGGAGATGGACCACCAAAAGTGGAAAGTGGTTCCACCCTTTAAGGAAGGGGACACCACATACTTATCTCCTA